>JADWOT020001879.1:0-118000 GCA_036345935.2 Taenia hydatigena | reverse complement strand
TGAAGTTGAGCAAAGCCAGTGGAGATTAATGAGCATTCCTATGGTGATCAAATCGCAAGGATTAGCAGGCTTTGCACGAGAACAAAAGTTGCTGATTAATCGAATCATCCGTATCGTTAATCACTCACTGCCTTTCATCACCTCAGACTCACTTGACACTGAGTGAGCGAATTCGTCAATGACACTGTCACTCGAAATGTTGGCTATTCGTGCGCCTTTCTTAGACGTCGGAGGGCACACAATGCAAAAAAGGGTTCAATGTTGGAACGAAAACAGGATTTAGCCCCATTGTCATCGTCACGCAGATGGCAATGCGAATACGCATGAGTAGTCCTGTGTCCATGGGAGACTGCAGAGCATCATTGACGTAGCAATTGCTGTCATAGTCCTTGAAGCCCAAATTAAGCTCGAGGGCTTTTGTTTTCTTGCAATGGTCTACGGATCATCATAGCTTTGCTCAGGTATTGCAGAGGGGGACGCTCAACTGGGTCTCTACACTACAAAATTATGCAATAATTATTTGATGTTTAGGCAGTGACAAAGTGTAAGTTCGATAACAAATTACTTATTTTACTTACTCATAAGGTATACGGCACAAACAATCTGCCTCTGTTTTGTCCCTATAGTTCAATGTGGTGTGTGCTGCACAGCATCCATCTAAGTCGCATGACCACTAATCCAATCTCTCCTTGGGTATATCAGAATTTAGAGGGGCAAAAAGAGCTATCTTTACTACTGTATGCAGTGTGACGATGTTGACGACTTCATCTGGGTATTTCAAAGAGTATTTCTATAGTGAAGTTAATTTGACACACGTCGACCACGCGTACCCACCTTCGCATACGCCAACAAAAGCGGTTCCGTCATTCATGGTGCATGCTTTTATTGAGCCGATTACAATCTCAATTCAACTGCGGAGCCAAAAATCGGTTTCGACTTCGCCGCAGCAATCAGAAGCTTCGCCACGTACGTTCTCACACTTCATCTAGTTTCCCGTCAGAATTCAATCTCATTTGCGGCATACTTTTAATGCGCTAGACCTGCTGACTTAATCGCTAACACATCACTTCCACCACGTGTTGCCTGCTAAAGCATTTTTAATGCAAGTGTCATCTACGTATCAGCCATCAATTCCTGGTGCTGTTCGCACATGCTTGGAGAAGTTCACACAATCTTGTGGGTACAGGTTTCTTGGCCAAACAGGGAAGGATGTATAAACATTCACCCCTCTAACTGTATCTGTTCTGCTTATACTTGTCGGCTAAGTGCAGATAGACTCTATCGAGCTAAAGACTTCTACAATGGGACCAAAGGAAGAAGTGACTGCGCAAGAAGTGAGATCTCAATTTTTAGCAAGTCAACCAAGCAGAAGGACAATAGTCACCTGTCTTCACTCCTAACGCTGTTCTGTGCATAGCTGACTGTAAAAGCGCCTAGTATTAGTAAATACTCGGCCCAAATCAGCGCGTGACGATGAGGCCATTTGAAAATAATCGTGCGACTACCACCAAGCGAATGGCTGTGGGTATTTAATAAGGCGCCTGTAGGCTGCGATTCCATATCACAGTAGACATGATTTTCTCTCAGCATCTAGTTTAATCGCTTGTAATTAAACCCTGAGCACAGCCTACTGTTGCATATGGGGGTGCGAATTCTCCGAAAAATTTTCGTTTGTCTAACAAGTGATGAATTTAATAAAACGGCTACTTATATTACCATTTCAGAGCATAGATTTTAATGTGTTCACTGATAGACAAGCGTGCAACAGTGTAATTTAGATGAGACGGCGGTGGCTGCCACCAGTCGCAAAAACAAAAGGAGCTAATAAATCTAGATGGCTTTAGTTTTATTCCTGTGTGGCGTTTCGGTGATCTTTTCATAAGAAGCTCAAAAATTTTGACTCGGATTGAGCTCAAAAACGAGGGAACGAGCAATCAAATGAAGTACCCGACCAAAGATGACGGACAACTGAATGAATAATGCAAATCGAAGTGTGTGCTGTAAGGAGCGAAATGTCCGCGAACTCGTACGAACTACTTTAAATTCGGTAGTAGGCAGGTCGGATATAGTTGGCAACGAGGCGAAATTTAGATCAATAGGAGATGCGAAGGGGGCGCACAAACATTGTTATAAAAGAAACCCTCTGAATCAAGCAAACACGATTGACCCTAAAATCATCATGACTTATGCTCTGGCATTAGTCAGGCCAGAATTCCCTTTTTGGATTTCGAGTCAACGTGATTAACGCCAGATCCCTGACCCCAATGCAGATGAAAAGCATCTTGGAGAAAACAAGATTGCACGCATCCTGCTTAATTATTAAGAAACCAAGAAGACCTAATCACAAAGATGAGCATTCGCAAGGTACGTCGGCTAAATAAACTGTAATTTTCGCATTCGCCTCCAAATCGTTTCCTGGCACTCTAATTCGAATCTTTCCTTGCGTTGCATAATGTGACTGCCACAATCTTAACTGTGCTATATGCACCAGTTTATTAGCGCAGTCAATAGAGGAGAGTCATTGACGAAGCCGAGTATTATTGCATAGCCTACGATGAGGTCCATCCCACTTTCCTCTTTCTGCCTCACACCATCTACAATTGCGATCCTAAAAGTGTCTGTCTGACAGCGTCCTCAACATGGTTTGTAGCTCGACAACAGCATTAGACCCGTGTTCTGTGAACAGAGACAGCTCAAGCACGTTGAGAACGCGGCCAAATGCAGTAAATCTTGGTCTTCGGCTACTCAGGATCCCCTGCAAGAAACTGCTAACAAAATAAAGTTAATGGACCCCAGATGACGATAATAGACACTTGCAGGAGGGTGGTAACTTATTAGCCTAACGTAACTGATGTTGAGTCGGTGGAGGTATCATAGTTTAGGGAGAAATAAGTGTCCAGCACTAATGGACGTATGGGACGGAAAACATCCCCACCAACTTTGTCAAGATGGAAGCAACTAGAAGTCAGGTGATTCCTTCATATGCACCATGAGGAGCTCGAATTCCTGAAAATTGATGGTCAAACTGCATTTGACCAAAGAGCTGCTCAACGGCTTTACAAATGTTTGCAGTGCGCGGAGCGTCTGAATACAGCGCTGTGCAGACTCGTTTTTCAATTTACTTCTGCCTGTTGACGTATGAATTGGGCGTTCACAGGAAGAAAATCCACTCCCAGCTTGGGATTGCTGTGCAAACATTTACGATGTGAATATTACAAAGGTATTTGCACAACATTTAACTAAGTCCAAATGGCGGTCCATAATCTTCTTGCCGTTCGATCCCACCTGTAAGATGCATTCATTAATTAACCGTCAAGTAGAACTACTCGAATGCCAATGAGAGCGAACAATTTAATACATCCCACTCGGTGAACATCTTATTTAGAAGGTCTAAGAGGCCCAACTTACTTCTAATTCTATTTCACAACTTTGGCGGAGGCTTCGGATCACTCGTGAAATGAGGGTATTTTGAGTGGGTGAGAGCACAAAAGTCTTCTTTGTC
Source organism: Taenia hydatigena (assembly GCA_036345935.2). Classification (NCBI taxonomy): domain Eukaryota; kingdom Metazoa; phylum Platyhelminthes; class Cestoda; order Cyclophyllidea; family Taeniidae; genus Taenia; species Taenia hydatigena. The sequence continues at coordinate 114,498 of JADWOT020001879.1, read as the reverse complement.
GTAGGGACGTAGGAGGTCATTAACCTTGGGCGTGCCACTTAACTGCAGTTCAAGGGATGCAATATTACATCACTCAACCCCTGAGATGACCTGTTGCCCTGTCCGAGGTTTTGTTGTATGTCATATTAGCTCAAAAGAGGCCCTAATTCCATACAGAAACCATCTGCTATACGGTTTTTACCTCAGAAATGTTGCTGAACTATGCTCAGTATCCCGTTATTGCATTACTGGCTTGCATAATGAGTCAAGCTACTCACTAGGCCTTCAATATTAAGGCGTTTGATCTCGAAAATGCAAATGAGCCTTGATCAGGAGTCTTGCGTCATGTCCTTGATTTGATTCCTTTGGTATATTGTTGTGTAGTCCGACATTCAATACTGATTTTGGACACATTTGGCTCTTTAAACTATCACTCATAGAGGCAAAGACTTCGCTTTTACATTTTCGAGCGTCCAAATGGCCTAAAACACTGCTCAATAGGCTAATATTAGTTGTCATGTCCCTCCAAAATGATATTAATCTCTACCAAGGTGCAGATTATTGCGTAATTTGACCTCTACAATGAATTGGGTTTCTATCAAATAGTGCTCTTTGCAATGATTTTATGCGTGTCCATAAGCCTATCATTACACTACTTTGTCTTCAGTGAGTTGGCTGTGTTTTGAGCCTCATTGGAAATAATTTCCGTCTCTTAGCCAGATATGTATATCTTGCCCATGCGGTATGTCGCATTTGAAAGTCTGATGTGAATCAGTCCATGCGCTCTACAGCTGTATTTAAAACCATTTCTCGAATAGCCATTTAATAAAAATCGTGCAGAGGCACGCAACCCGGAAAACGTGCCTAATATGCAACCCATTTGTTTCCACTTTGCAAGTGATGTTAAAAGGTGGGCAATTAGTGTTGGTTAAAAAACTTTGTTTAACCAAGTAGATTTGTCTTGCAAAGCAAGATAATCACGTTGCTGCTTATATGCTACCAAATCAGTAGTGAGTTCTTGCCCACAAGCAGTGGCAAAGAGTTGTCACTGCACAACAATGACTAAACCATATCCAGTGGATCCTATGGAGTTACTTTCGCCCCTGTCCATGCTTCTGCTACCTTTAGATTCCGCTACATAGTCTGTGTACCCTGTAGGAGCTTAAGAGGTCTAATACAGTTTCGTCAAGCTAACATTAGTAATATGTCCGAAGTGAGGGTAAAATGCACCGCCTTCGTGTCATAATGAAGTTGTGAATCAAAAAGAGAACGAAGGGCTGTCGCTTGCGTCAGTTGCATTCCAGTTATTTACTTGAGCTAGTTTGGTGAGTAGAGAGAGAGATGCGCGGTGCCGATGTCAACCAGGAATCGCGGGCTTGCATTTGCCTCCAAATAGCAGCTTGCCAACCCCATCCAAATGTAGCTCAACAATTCACCATCGCGTTCGCGAGAGGCGATTTATTCACGAAGCTTCGTTGTTTAACAAAGATCATGAAGAAATCCATCCTTTTTTTCTTTCATTTTCACATCCTTCATAATAGTTGTGCCCAGTGTTTGTTCAAAAGACTTGTTCGTCACAGTGCCTAGAACCCCGGCCTTACTTATGAGGCGAATCTTCGGACCTATTGATGTAGATGATAAGACCATGCGAAAATTGTGCATGCTGTATTCAAGCTTGAATTGAGCTGGAGGCAGTGTCAGTTAAATATTGAATGATGCAATTTGCTACTAAGTCCATATCACAAACTCTTCCAGACCCCCTTGTTTCCTCGTAGCGAGAGCTGAGTAGAAATGGGTGAGAGCGCACCGCTATTCTTTACTGCTGAACAACGAGACCTAGGCAAACTTTGACGTGCTACTTCAAAGGACTAAGTCATAGGTTTGAATTCGAGCCACTTCAAAACATGATGTGTCTGTACGGCAGTAGTAGTTTGATTTATCCTGTTTTATAATGAAGTGCTGCCTTGCTAGTTAAAGTAATAAATGCTTTATAAGCTCGGTATTAGTTGTCGTCATTGTTAGCTCAACAGACCTCAAATACAAGTGATGATGTCATACAACCTCTTCATGATAGATGAAAATGCGCATTGACGGTTGATTAACACAAATGCAAATTCCATTCTCACAGTCTTCCGTTCCATACATTATTTTATCGTGACGGTTTAAATCATTAAACTGTCTGGAGACGTTGATATCAGACCCTTATTCAAGCTGCGATAGCGTAAGCCTCTCCAACTATCCTGACATACTTCCATCATCTCTCAGATTAACTAGCCTCCAACGTTTGGCTTCAACTTTGAAAATGTCTTGGCCCAGATCACTCTCATCGTCCTGCATTCAATTCCTCGCCTCTTGCAAAGATTGACACAGATCGATTAACCTAGACGATGGAGGCGATTCTGCACCTGCCTTTGTCAAGTCCAAACTGCGATAAAACTCTCCTCTGCTTAGCCATGCTGACACTCCTACATTTTTGATGCATTTATTCTCGACAAGACACTTCCTCGTAGATAGTCCCCTGTAATGAGATGGCATAGTAATGATACAGCTTATCAGTGCTTGTGCATTAGAAAAATACTGTCTCCGCGTGAGCCGGCGAAAGAAGTCTTCCTTGTTGTTGTAGTCAAGTCCCGCTTGAACGAAATTAAGTGAGCAGAATTTGGCGCATGCAGCCAAAAACACACGGCATAGGTAGCTATCTAACCATTTTAGGTTCCGTGCGCTGCTCTGATAGCTGTCGCCGAAGTTCCAAGTGTGTTGGCTTGATCGCGAACTCCTTGCTTCCTCCTAGAATACGAATTGTTTTAATCTTTGCTCATGGTGGTATTCGCGGAGGATGCAAATAGCAAAAATTGGCAAAGCTTAACAACGCATTAGGAGTTAATCAAATCTGCCTGAGACATTAGGACCCCAAATATGAAAAAGCGATTGAAAAGCGTCTCATTCAGGTGATAGGAAATCACCAGAAATTCATAAATACTACTTTCATCCAGCCAATTGAGAATGTCTGTTGGCTGACTAAGGTGCGTAAGTAGTGCTTAGAAGTGCTCGGCAGGGCATATAGAGGTCCTAGCGGAAGCCTATACAGTATGGGTGGCACGTTTGTCGCAATAATCACCCCGTATTAGGTGACCTCAGTTATGGATAACTTCTCAAAGTGGGGTGATTTGAATCAATTTAAACTAGTACGCCAGAGCACGCCTTAGCATTTAATGGAGTAAATAATTTTAAATAAAGTGGCATTGCATAGCCTAGGAGGCCTAGAGTACCATACACACCAATAGACGAGCATGTTATCGAGGTAAATGCCAAACAAGCGCTGATCTGAGGGCTCGATTGCCTTAACATGGGCTTAGTACGAGGCAATCAAGGCATTTGACTCTATTCAAAAAATTGCTTGTCGTTTAGAATTTGTCACCATGCTTGAAAGTGTACAGTTGGAAGGCTGCATTCAATGACAAAATCACTGACCACAACAGTTCTGCATAGATCACACTGAAGAGCACATCCTGCACACCAAAATTTGAGGCTGTGTGCAACCCTCTAAATAAATTGCCAACGTGTGGCGAATCCGCTTCTAGTTCAGGACTGCCTTGCAAAGATTGACGATGCCAACAACACTTGGGTACTTGCATAATAGATCTCCTAATTCCCCATGAAGCTTCGTAATCTTATAAGATGGGCTTTTACAGAAAATCACGTTGCTCAATCCATTTGAAATAAAATGCAAATGACCACTACATATTTTATGCTTGATGGCTTACGGGAAGTAGAATGTCATTCAATTTGAGTTTGGAGGTAGAAAACGAGTTGCCCGAATGGCACATGAAGTAGGGCATGAGTAGAATTGTTTGATAAAATCTGTAAGCCCAGCGTTAATTATACATGCAGAAAAAGATTAGCAAGAGAAAGCGATGAGTAAACAGGGAGTAGTGGGCGCCCAGTAGCAAAGGCACACATTTAGCTATACTAACTGTTCATTTATAAGCTTCCTCGACGTGGGTTTGACCGTTTAATCTCCACAGAGTTGTGTTTGCAAAATTTGACATCTTTATGTGGGAAAAGAAATTGTGTGTTTGACATAATCTTTCCGAAAGCAAAATTCTGCAAAACATGGACTTCACAATCACGGGCCAGACAGTACGTTTCGGCTTTTAGAAGCAGATTTTAGTTAAGATCAATAGGTGATGTTCAGGAGAGGTGAGAGTTTAGCAAGCTGATGACTTCACAATCGAGCATAGTTCTGTTCATCTCTGACCAGAAGCTGTGAAAGAAGTCGAAATTTTAAGAGTAAGATTTTGATCTTGAAATGTGGCCTCCTTCTTTCAAGCAATGACTGAGTCCATGCATTCTGTCACAGGTTTGTTCAAATTGTGTTGTGCAGACATGTGTGTTAATTTACTTCTACTAGCTGGTGTATTAATACGGCCTCTTCATAGTAAAAATACGCTTCCAACTTGGAACAGCTATGCAAACATTGACAATGTAAAAGGCGCTGAGATAACTGCGTAACAGTCAAACTAATTCTCAATACAGACCCCTAGTCTACTTAGTATGCAGTTTTACCTAAAATGCCACTCATTAACTAACTGATGATGGGTACAATTTGATATGTCATGCCTGGATATTTACGGTTAGTAAAAGACACCTAGACTTCACTACGCACTTAAACTAAACAAGTAGTATTTCTATAAAGTCAGAGAGATTCAGCTTATTTCCAGTGCCATCTCACAACTTCTGACCAACGCCCTTGAACTCCCGTTTCTTAAGTAAAATTCGGGTGCATGAGAACCTACAGATCTTTTTCGTTCTTCAGAGGCGAGAGTAAATCATCGCTCAGAGTGTCATTTAAATTCTGTTTGCAGGGACGGCATTTTCATTTGCAGATGATACATCACACCTTCTTGCAAATGAAACAGACGTCATTTCCTTCCGAGGCGATGAGTCAGGACAGTAGTAGCAGTTTTTGCCAGATCATGATCGAGCATGCCTAGTGTCTGCAGCTACCGATGGGATGTGTCATTGGGGACGATATCCACCCTGATTATATGCTAAATTAATAATTACCCATCTGTAGTAAAGCCTTTTTCTTGAGTTGCATTTGCACATGCAAGCTGCTTTCTATAAAATCCGCTTTGCTAATGCTATTAACCAGTTGGATTCTAACCAACATAAACAAATGCGCTTCTTCTTATCGCCGCATTTCAATAACCGTTTCGTCATTCCTATTTTAAGAGAATTGATGCACTTAACATTCCAGTTGGTGAGGTGGAAGGATATGATAAAACACTATACATTTTAGCGAACTAGTAAGATTATAGCCTAAGGTTTCCACGCAGTTAGGGAACTCTTGAAAGATGTTCACGAATTCTTCCGAATCATTGTCTTTACGATCATTGTGCAAGCTTGGATCCGGTGAGGTGTGGCTAAGGATGCTGGCTACTCTGGGGCACTGATCAGCAGTTGTAGTGACTGCAGCTATAAAGCAAGAACAAGAGATGGATTTTTAAGAACTGCAGGCATTCCTTGTTGATTGGTCCCTTTTATAGAAAGCGTACAACTTGGTGAATCGTCGGCTCGGCGAAATCAACAAATGATCAGAGGATGCTAACAATCGGCTCATTGACTGTCATTTTTCTGTCAATCCGCAAGCCATACAGTCCAAAAACCCTCAGACAAATAGGAAAACGCCTCCTTTATTCTATTGATTAAATACCCGCATCGCTACTTAAATGCTCTTAAAATCGTAATGGCTTCTTAACTCGCGGGAGATGGGAAAGAGGTGCTGTGACAGAACAATGACTTCACAGTACGCATTGAATAAATCAAAGTTATTTCGACATCGTCAAATAATCTGCAACTTTTAGGTTTCGACACAAAGTCTGCAGGTGATGCAACGACACACAAGCATTAATAGAATTTCTTCAAAACAACTTAATTGACAGTTCAGATACTAGTGTCAAATACCCCGCCTTCGTAACGCAACAGATTACGATTCAAATACAAACAGGGTAGTGCCTAAGAGGAGAAAAATGCTTTTGTTTGCGTTGGTTAGGTTCGAAGCAGTTACTTGGTCCGGGTTGAGCATTCTGACCATTCGCTTCCAGTTGACATCTTCTTAAGCGCGATCAAACATGTCCCCGCCATTTGTAATGCAGATATAATCCTGCTGAACGCTCTACACCCGCTAGTACACCCGTGTAGTCATGAAGATAGAGTCTTTTACAAACTCAATTTGCTTAGCAACACTCACAAAGAAGGTCATTCCTCTTTTCGCCTTCCCGATCACATCAACAATAGTCATTACGCCAAGTGTTTATTTGTGAGACGAGAACGCCAGAAGACTTAGAAGTTCTGTCCCAACAATAAGAGAATAAACTAGCAATACTCGTTGCCGTTGCCAATTCCATTTAGCTTTCTGACTGGCACCTTGCATTCTAATTTGTATTCTTCTCCCCCATTGCTAGAGGAAATGTTCCACCAAAACACCGTACAGATCATGTCTTTAAGTTACGTGCTGCTGTTTTACCGCCCAAGCTAGCATTCTTGATTTTATCATGTAGGTGATTGTTATGCATTCCCTAAAGTCAACTAGAGTTTTGTTAATAAATGACGTTTGCTTTAAATAAATCCTTTAGTTAGTCGTGCATTTTCCGTCGAAATCTGTGGAAGATGCAAATGGAGTTAATTACTCATTATAGGCTAAACAAGCCAACATTGCGTTTGCGCGGTAAGCACCATCAGTCGCGACGCAGCACAAATGGGTGAGATCATTGCCTTTTCTCTCATTGTGATGGTGGATGAGCTCTGGTCTAGTCACACTGAGACTTTTCTGATGCACGGTTGCCCCATAATACTCCATGCGGGTCAAAGGCCAAACGAGTTACCCTTCAGCAGGTAGTTCTTGAATATCTCTTCTAGCACCATCCGGTCGATCAGCGCTACATGCAGACAGATGAAATGTGCAGGAAATTACTGCATATCAAAGATTAACTTGATGTCATCCTGTGTCAGTGAGCACTTTCATTAAGGGATTTCCATGGTCGATGCAGGTGTAAAGAAAATGCTCTGCTAATGATTGCAACCAATGCTTAAATATACAATTCACACAAAATCAGCTTCAACTTAGGCCAGAGTCCAGTAGTCAGTTGAACTAAATAGTCTTCCCTATTATTGTACGATTATCATTCAGTCAGATGCCGTCAGCTCATTTTGGTAAAAACCCTATTTATGATAAGTGTAGATTTTCCTACCATATCTTCCTTTATTGTAGTTAACACTTTTTGTTTTTCTTTCCACTTTTGATGCACACTTTAAACTTCGGTAACAACGTGAATAGATCAAGTCAAATCACATTAAAGCATATTCGTCTTGCTTTCTCCACACCCTGACTTTCATAAGGGTTCAAAATATTTGCACTGCATTGAGCTTAATGAAGTAGTGCCCTGATTAGTCAGTAACCTATGAAAAATTCAGAAATTTCCCAAATAAATAAGCGACTTTTGCCTGGTACGTCTTGTAAATTGTGCACACCGCACCCTTATGCGGTACAAAGAAAACCGTTGCTGCTTCCTTCCTTCGCGGCAAACACCTTCTGAAGCATCAACTGATAAAGATGTAGAAATATCTTCAGACGAGTAAAAAGTCATGACCACAGAAGCCATGGTGAGGCAGAGGAGGTGTGGTTGCCAAGATGAGTCGAAGGAAAAGTGGAGAAGAGGACATTAGCACACTTTTCGGTGGGATTATGCTAGTGCAACTGGTAATGATGTAGTGACCGTGTGTTCTCACTCGCTCTTCTCCTAGTAGCACGCAACGACTTGGAAGCGTTTCATTTGGGGTAAGTTTGCCTCTGACACAGTGCATCTAGAAAAATGCCGCTAATTACAATTATGGGCAAATTTATGTTGACAGCATCTAGAAGACTAAATCTTAGGCTGTCAGCGCGGAATTAACCTGTGAATGGAGCTGAGGGGCACTGATGTTAGTCAGAGAGCTCTCTGGCAATTAATCGCCTCCACGTGCTTATGGACAGAGAGGTAGAGGCAGGTGAATTTTAATCGCTGGTCAGATCATCGAAAATGATGCATGGAATAAACCCAAGACAGTAGAAAATCAAATAGCTTATAATCGACATCGCTCACGTGTTAGTCCTCCCATCGCATTGGAAAAGCCCGTTGGTGGGGCTGCGCATGCTTTTGCTTAAGGCATGTAGCACACACTCGAGACATTACAAATGTCTGCACTTTCCACTGAGGATCGCCGTTGTGCAGTTGTGACTGCCGCAACCAGGAGAAAGGTAACAGCGGGGCATTGCTGCGGGACATAACCACTTTAGCCCTAGCCCAGCATGCTTTATTCTTTTCCTTGACCTCGTGTTCCATCCAAAAGTCGCTTATTATTTAAGCCAAGCCGCACTTCTGTTACATTCTTGGTAACATGGCACCAACTTGGCGAGTTTTGTGGACCTCCGATCTGCTAAGCTCATGTTGACCTAGCTTTTCTATTAATACGCGATACCTAACAAATAATTATCGTGGGATCCAACAAAAGCAGCAAATCGGTAAGGAAACAGGACGCATCTTCCTAAAAACAAAACAATTTTCAAAGACAGGTTTTGCTTCTATAGCCAAAAAATCATGTTTCACTTCTCACCTTTCAGCTTGCAGTTTTGTGCAAGCGAAGACGGAGCTAAAGCCTGCTAATCAAGCTCAAGCGTGTCAGCGTATGCATCTCAAAAGATAATTATTTGTCAGTCTCCCTTCGAGGTTTCATTTTAAACCTCGCCAATTACATCATGGACACCCCATTAGCATTGGTGGACATGGTTTACGTCCTACAGTTTTGCAAACTCAAATTAACCCACATCAAAATTAGGGTAATTTTTTGATACATCTGCCTGATATCTATCAACTGCGGTGCAGCAACGAAACACCCAAAAAGGAATTTGTTCACTTGGCCAAGTTTTGCGAAAAAAGAATTTGACCGAAGTCAAAAGCAGCTCATTAAACAGCGTAGTTTACAATGTTAGCCCACAAATAGCGTCAAGATTGATGTTTAACTTTACGAAGAGTAGCGTCAAAAGAGATTTATCCTCCAATATTTGCCGACAGATTCTGCAGCATCTTGCAGTGAGAGGTTAGACACTCCCATTTTGATCTGTATTTTTGAGGCGATAGCCCATGGGATCGAATGCAGCACGCAGAAGTTGAAGACGCAACCGATTAATGACATCTCGTTCGGTGGGATGCTGCTGTTCAGCATAGGATAGCACTAAATCCAGGCGGTCAAACGTAAATTCGCAGATGGTGCAACGGTAAGCTTTGTTGTGCTCTTCTTCTGTACGGCACTCTTGCTGCACTTCGAGCTTAGAGGAGGCTCTACGTTCCCAGAACTTTTAGATTTTTCCACAGATTTCGGGCCTGATTCCAGCATTATGATTGCATATTACATAAAGAACATGTAAAGTGTGAATCATCGGCTTTTTAGAAAGGGCATATAACACTGGCTGCAATCGGACCTCACCTATGTGTGTCGTTGTGTGAATAGCTGTTTCCAAAAGTGTGCTGAAACCCTCGAGGCGACGCACACAGAAGTAGAACTTCCATTTACTATGCCGCAGAAGGTGTTGATGCATCTCATCCAAGTTGTTATGCTCTTCATCGCACGCAGTACACTTGTATCCACCGTCAGTCTTCCTTTCACCTTCCAAAGTAAAAAAATTTAGGAAATTATGAGTATTGCACAAAAATGGAATTGCTTCTTTTGAGGGAAGTAATAGCGCTTCAACTAGCATATTGTTGTGTAATATACGATTCACTCCAAATGAGTTGGACTTGACGGGCTTAACATCAAAGATGCGCACAGGACAAATCCATAAGGCACTTTAGCTGCCCCTCTCGATCAGCTGCAAAGGGATTCTCGATGGCCTCCCCATCGAGGACATATTTTAGCCGGGAGTCATTGTTTACAAGCATCTTCTAATGCAAAGAGTTGAAAACATAGGTAAATTAATCGCAACATATTTCAAAGGAAATGCGGTTAATAGCAAAGCATGTACGTACCTCTATCTCTGCAATGGCCGGTATCTCGTATTTGGGGTCGATAATGAGTGCTTCGAATACCCTTCTCGCTTCTTCTATCTCCTCGTTAGAACTTACGATTGGGGCATCCAGGGCCATGAATTGCTGATCTGCATTTTTCTCTAAGCCTTCAAAAGTACATGACACCCTTATGCACAACCATAAAGCATCTCTTATTTGGCACAGTTATGCTATCTACTGTCTTACCCTCCTCCCTCTTCGTGTCTCGATTTTGGCTCATTTCCTATGAGCTTTAATGAACAAACGTCATCTGCGACCTTCGTAAAGCCGATCTTGTGAGCCAACCTCACTCATGGAACGTACATCCATTTCATTTAAAGTGATATAATTTCCCCTTTGCATAGTAAATGCATCCTGCTAATTTAACGCCAATGGTTGCACGGTCAAACACTAGCTTGCAAAAGTAAAACACGTAGAGTGTTCTTGAACTCACTAAGCTGAACACTGGAAAGTTGGTACTAATAACCTGCTTCTACTGATTATCTGTTAGTGCTTTCCACTAGAAAAATTAGAGATTGCAATTTTTGTGGCAAATTAAGGGATAACTACTAGCGCGCATGCGTAATTCCTATTCTCTTATGTTAAGTAAGATAAAGACCTTATGTCTCCAGCAATTCACATGTCCTTTGCGCCTCCATTAAATCCCAAAATTAGGTTTAATAGGTCCAAAGCCCATAATAAGCAGCCATTGTGTACCTCTATCCAGACTCGTATCATCTCGATTGGCTAACGGACTCACTAGCAAACCAAATCCAGGCTTACCAACGTTTGTACAATTATTGCACTGCGAAACATTCCGACCTTTCTTATTAGAGTCACAAATGAACTAGTCCAATCATGTCATCCTTGTTCCTCTTCCAGTTGGAATTTTAGCAAAGTGCTCTTTTGCGAAATGCTGAATTGCATCATGCTAAGTGCAACCCTGCTGAGACCTTAAAGTTGCAGTCGATTTTTTCCAGTTTTGCCTTTCTAAATGCAAACTACAACTCGGTGAAGAACGGACCTATAAATAGCTATTAGTCATTACATGTTACAAGGGGTGTATTATGTGCTATGTGACTCAGCTCTTCGACTGACATTAACACATGTATTTGTGTAACATAAAGTGTATTTTTCACTCTCCCTACAAGAAATAGCATTTTTCAGAGAGTCATTTATTGGTCATAAAGCTTTTCTTTGTGTCTGGTTAAGAATATTTTGCCGCCTACCCATACATCCCAGTTTTCGCTGCTACACAGCGAAATACGGCCAGTAAGAATCCTGCATCAAATGCGTTGCTACGAACATGGTGCTATCTCAACAAATACTTCGAATTCCCTTTACATATTCTTAAATTCACTTTTGGATTTTACAGGAACATGCTGGGCCCACTCAAATCCTTGCATTTTTCTAACGGGAAGCTCGTCGTCTTAAATTTAAAGGATTCTAGTTATCAAGAGACAATTGCTAATAAGTCTTCACGCAGTTTATTTCTGTCTTTACCTTCTGAGTTCTCCAAGTGTGATTGAGACAGGAGTGTTTAAGAAACCGTAAGTCTTCTATTCCCTTGAGGGCGAGAGTTAGTCGACCATAGTTGTCCCACTGACCACATGCTTGACATTGCCCGCTCTTCGTAAGTGAATCTACGCTATCGTCAAGGTGACGCATCTAGGAACTGAGAGGAATGCTACTACAGTTGTATTTTCGATTGACATCATCCCTCATTTTAATTTTAGCAATCGTGTGATGCCGTGTACCAACGTACCCACTGCTACGCAGGCTGAGGATACTTGCTGTTGGAGAATGACTGCATCTTTGGGATTTTAGCAGGAATACACTTAGCATGATTCTGTTCAGCGATTTGCTAGGGGGACACCTTGCTGTAATTTTAACTATAAGTAAAATCAGCGTGTTAAGCTTGAACAATCCATTTGAAATTCCGATAAGAAGGGTTTACGTCTTTTGCAGTGTAGCGCTAGCACAAACATGGGTGCACTTGCATAGTTAAAGGCTAATAGGCAAAATTAGAGCATCAAAGTGCTTCCAGTCGTAATGTGCATGGAGCCAAACAGATCCGAAATGATAGAACACCAAAACTATTGGATAGTGTCAATAACCTATTTCTACTGACTGTTACTAGTAGGGTTTGCATGTTAGATGGTTACCGAATCGTTTGACACATTTCGTGCAGGTTTTTGGAGTAAAAGTACAACAATGTTACCAGTGAAACTTCAAGCAAAGTATAGAGCAACAAATGGCAGCCTCTCAAATTCGAGAACAGCCAAGACAACAATGCTGCTGCAAATACGCTACCCCTCAGCATGATTTTTGGACACGAAGCTTAGATTGCATCGCTGGCTATTTAACTGTGCTCTACGCCTTCAATGTCTACAGTCATGACTGACACCACTCCGACTTAAAGCACCTGTCAAGCAGTCAATCAAGGAGATAGCTTTTAACTACTTTCGTATAGCCACCATCGATTAAGTCTTTGAACGAGCATGCTTTAAACGTGCGCATCGGTTCTGACACCTGCAAGGTGGTCAATCGATGGATCCGCTCGCATGTCAACTCCAGGTTCGTAGACTTTGGTGCATTCGTCACGCAGGGGAGTATTCTTGCCCTTCTTACTGAAGCCACAAAATGGTTAACTCCAGGCTGACAGTTTGAATGCAAACCCATTAGGCAATTTTTATTAATCCCAAAATCAGGCTGCTTTCCCGTCTATTCTGGAGAAACCAGACACCTCTTACCAATAAATTCACCTGCAAGTTTAATTTTGTCTTGTAGTAGACGAACCATGCGACTTTACCACTTCACTTTATTTGCTAATCGCATAAATTATTAACACCTATCTGCTTAAAATACATACGTGTGCAAACGTATACTTATAATAATGATGGCAATATGTGTGCATCCACGAATATATGCGTATAAATATGTTCCTGTAGGCACATATATATACAAGCATATAAAAATTTATAAGCATGTGATTTAAGCCGGCACTGAAAGCACCAAACGCTTGCATCCGATGAATAAAAGGCAGAGAAGAGAGACTAAGTAAAAGAGGTATTGCTGTAAGGTTTTGCTGTTCATGAATCTGCAGAACATGATTTTCTCTTTAAAAGGGCAAAGCTCGACTTTCTTTGTCTTCTTAATAATCCAGTTTTAGTAGCGCTTGGTGCAAATTCGAGAAATGAATGGGACGAGGGACGTCAGGATCATCGGTTTGATACTCAACAATTGCTAATGTTGGCAAAGCTTGTCCACACATGACTCTACTCTACCACCTTCATTCTGGCCTCACCTCATTTTACATTTGTCGATTCTGCCCAACGGGCGGTACAGTCACGATAGTCAACCAAGAAAATTTTGTATGCATCAAGTACACAGTGTGTAGATCGTCACTGAGGGAATCCTCGGGGCAGTTCTAGGTAAACCCTTGAGAACAAGTGACCATAGGGTTAATTAATGCTAAAGTGCTAATGGAACTATTTCTAGGAATGGAATATGTCCTCATAAATTTGTCTGCGTCTCGCATTGGTAAGTCTTTATGCGGTATACGGAGAAAGCCGGTCTCATTGATGGCTCTTCTCTGAAAACTGTGCCAATTATTTGGCGAACACGGCATGTCCAAGACAGCTATAGTTACAAAATGTGAATTAAAAGAAAATCCAAGAATCTATAATGTAAGTTGCTGTGACAATTGATGAATGAAAGGCATTCCTTCTATTAGGGTGCTGTTTTTGTCTGTCTTGTGGTGAGGTTGGTAGGCTCAGTCACTTAGACAAGATCATCAACAGCGATTCTAGCCCAACCAATGCTTCGCAATTAGTACAATTGTTTCAAAGCATAGTGCATGAGTGAAGTATTATTGGCAAGGTAATCTGCATTTTCGGTATAGAAGAAGCCTTTCCTAATTCAGTTTATGTCTCTCCATATATTCCATTGATCCGAACTCCACCATTTTGTCAGCTACATCTATCTTGTCTATTGTCGTTCCGATTGGGTATTATAAGCATTACAATTGTTCTCACGAATTAGCAAATATTCTGTGCGTGGCTACACTCTCTTGGATTACCACTTACCAATTAGGCCTCTCATCTTAGATCAAATGACTCATTTGATTGTTCAACACTTCGTCTTTGCTTTTGGCCTAACTTGATGGCTGTTAGAATTTCCATCAAAAGTGGCAAAATCCTGCGCAAGAAAAAAACAAAAGGACCTACTTTAACTATCATTTTAGTCATGCGGCTGTTAACAACTGCTCTCATTCCAGATTAATTACAGTACCGCTTATTTGTCCACCGGTAAACACACAGAGAACCGCTTTCAGAAGTGAAAAAGAAACAGGTGCCATTATCGCTACATTAGTAATTGTGTGGCCTGGTGTTTCATGAGGAACTCACCCTTCCATGTGAAACAATGTTCTGTGTGCGGGTCTCTTTCATCAGTGATGGATTGGGCTGCAGTGTTTAAAATCATGTTTGCAGTGATATAATGAGATGAAGCTTTGATGAAACTAGAGCACGATCTGCACATTACCTTCAGGTCAAAATGAACTCAGTGCGTTTCATGGACTGAGTTTATGGGATGCCACTATCTGCAGCTGCCGAGTGTCAGGATGCCACGGTATTTATGCGATCACTTCACCTTCTGACGACTCCTTGCGTATGGCCTAATCATCGTGCACTGATATGAGCCATCGATATTTGTTAATTTTATGCGTTTTGCAGTCAGCTATTAACGGAGCAGAGTCGATGGTGAGCAAAGCAGACTACGGTCTCACCAATTTGGAGACTGGCTACACATTGCGGCATTACTTCTTCCGCACTCAATTCCTTCTCAATCGTAACGTGAAAGTCGCCAGTCCGACCAAGTCTGTCTACGATCGGTCACACCCATGCATGATCAGATGGGAGGGATATCAACACATCCAGGGATATTGTTCAGATATCCTGCGCCTACATGATTGCGTGGCGAATGGGTGACAACGACATGCGAAGTAGTCATTCGCATCTGTTTGCGTAATGGAATGAGTGTCTGTCAATGGGACGGCAAGTCTATTTCATTAAAAAGAGTAGGGCGAATGTAAAAGAATCTCAAGAGGCAGAACATGAGGTGGATCCACTGGCAGCTGCACCGTTATCGACAGGATGCCATTGCCTTTCAATCGGCTTAAGATTGTAGTTAATGTGATGAACGCATGAACTGCGATAAATTGGCTGCGCTAACGTATATGTAGGTGGGTAGGCGTGATCGATTCACAGCAAAACAACTTTACTACCCATTCACATTAAGGTGATCTGGTGTATTTCTGTCGGAATACATATTGATTACGTAAATCGATATTGCGAGTGATCATTCTGGGAATTTGTTTTTAGATACTCCCAAAATGCCTTCTTATTTGCATAAGATGCTATTTCTTTTGTGTTAAGAAGAAGTTCTTGCTATACTCTGCCACTCTGCACCCCGATTTTCAAGTTCTTGGGTGAAACTCTGCTCAACGAATTTATAGTCACTTATCGCACTATAATGAGCTGCACTGTGTAGAGGATTCAATGCAGAAATATTACAATCGAACTACTGCAAATAGCCGAAAGTATTACTAGAGTCTCAGGAAAGACTGCCAATTCGCTGCGAAGAGGAAAGTTTGCAGAACGTAGAAGAAGCAATTAAAACCTTAATACATGGAAACATGCGTCAATGTTAGACCAACGATGCAGTGTTGCACGACAGTGCAGCAGGTAACTATGGTAGCGTTGAGCAGAGTGTGACAAATGTGGATGAGATAATCGACGGAAAATTAATTTTCGATTTGTGAAAAGTGAGTTATTAAGGCACGGGTTACCAGAACGGCTGGATATCGGTAGATCAGCGTGCAAAATGTGTGGACGGATGTTAACGATGTTGACTGATTTTGTGTTGATGGTTCGATGCAACGACATCTTTAAAAGCACTGTTGAAAATGTCTTGCCTAACTGTGCATGTAGGCAGATGAGGAGGTGGAATTGTGGAAGAATGCAGATTAGTGCGGAAATGGAATCAAGCAAACAAGCGAATTAGCAGAGCGCTGTGTAGGGAAAAGCAAATATGGCAGAATTATGCCAATTTACTTTATGTAAAATCAAGAGCCGAAATGCTGTAATGTGACTGGAGACGGCTGGTCCATTCCGCTCTTATTGAGCATCAGTGTGACAGCACAAGTAAAAGTCTTGTTGAAATGAGAGAATACCAAATAGACTCCTGAGATGTCAAATTGAGAGCGGCGGTCCTCCTCTTGATAATGACATGATAATGGGCATTCCATATGTTTGGTTGTAAAAGAAGCAGATGGAGTAGAGTCGCAACCTCTTGGCTCTCGAATACGTAACAGGCATGGCTCACCAGATATTTGAGTTTACTGTAATCTCCCCTCCGAAGTGACGCATTTGAGATGTCTCTATTTAGGTCTCTGCTCTTGTCCTTCCAGCACATGGAGATTGCAGAAGCTGTGCCGGGTTGTACGACACCAAGAGCTATGAATTGGGTGCTAATAATCGTAGGTCATTGTTGGGACCAGCATCCATCCATTAGAGCATCACAATGAGGGATCCTCTAGCCATCGTTCACCAGGCCTGAATTCCGCGTGCACAGCAGACGGAAATAGACACGAACTATAGAGGAAACGAAACAAGCTAAATTTTAAGATTAACTGTCGTCGCACCTAGCAGATTCCTTGTTCAATGCCACACAGAATTAAATAACAATGAGACTACTACCAGCATTACGATATCGCATTGCAACTTGCCTGCAAACATTTGTGCAGTAGTTTGACATGGGACCTATTGGTTCTCTCTTGCTCACATTCGCTACCCATAAGGCCTCTTCTTTTAGGCTGATGCTAGGGAAACAGGTCATAATCATGCTGCGAATCGTGGCGTTTGCCTGTTGGATATTGGCGAATGGAGTGGTGTGGGAGGTTAACTGGACTTATGTGCGAATGATTCTTCCCAAGGATTGTGCACAACCCGAGACAACGTCGCCTGTGCGATGTTAGGTGTGCGAACTGTGCAGAACGATCAGGATAGTGTAATCGCTATTAAATGTCGTCCCCTAACTGTACGCCTTTATACATGTTTACCATTTCTAAATAGCAGGCACATTTTTGGAGTGAAGCATCTTGCAAGCAACTAATGCAGCTGCACCCGGTTTTTGAAATTGTGCTGAATGTACCGTTCACTCAGAATTACTGGGGATAATCACTACAGCAGCCTAGACTGGATACATTTCTCCTTTGTACGGATGCAAAAATTATTCGAATTCAACATTCTACGACATCCGCAACACGTATTTTACGTTGGCGTTGTAATCAAAGCGTGGCGATGCTTTTTGGAATCTCAAAGTTGACGTCTGTTAATTTGCTCATTTCACATAGTCAACGCAGATTGTAATTAATCTCTGATGGCCAGGAAGTGTGTAAGGTGAGAAATAAGGCAGATTTATACACAATCCGTCCTACATAGTAGCTACTCCAAAGGCTGCCATGAAGTGTTCGTCGGAAATTCCAACGCTAAATGTTAAATGCCCACTGATGCTTATCGGTTAAGATACACTTCCAAGAGACTGCATGAGCATGAAGACTGCGCCAAATCATCCAGGTGTCGTCCTTTAATAAAATTGTTTGGTGTCGTAGGGATCTCTAATGCCATCGATTAGGGCCAAGGCTCCATATCTACTATTCATCTCAATGCAACCGTGTTGAGGATAGATTTAGAGAAGAATAAACAATGATATCTTTTATAGATCGGAACAATGGCGTTTCGAAGCGTAGTATGCTAGGCAACGCAGCATACCTCTAGTCTGTGAAGAGTTCTGTAGAAGTGCACATCGTAGAGAAATAGTGCAACTGATGATTTGTTAAAGGTAGTTACACAATTATCTTTTCCCAATTCTTATTCTGTCACATTTGTTCGCCAGAATGAAAAAAATAGTTGGCTAAAGAATTACGACATGGTGCTTCTATTGTGAAATAAACATGAGATTCCTTATTGATTAGCATTAAATTTATGCTTTTGCCTCTATTCTTTGCTCTGGTCTTTTTGTTAATCCTGTCTCCACTGATCTTCTAACATCATTACACATATCCACACATATGCGCAATTTATAAACTCACCTTGTTCGGTATATAGCCGCACCTTTTGATCGTTCCATCTTGCAAGCGCATCACAAGCTAGCAATTTTGGTTATCAAATTGTTTGAATTCATCTCATGCAGCAAACTACAACAAAAATTATATTTCCTCATGTATTGGGTGCAAGTAGATTCCTAAATCAGCAGAGGAAAGACATTAAAAATAAAGATAACCACAAACAAACATTTGCCACATGACTGTAGGTGCAAGTAAATTACTCTCAGTGTGATTTGTGGTGGCCAGTCACTTTACATGGGGATGAAGTTCGTTTGACGAATTTGGTTTCGCTATATGAGTGTACGTAAGAACATTACCTCCACTGATTTGTGCCTCATGCAAGCACATGTTACGCAATTTATTTTCCTAAAATCCTTGCCATATGCTTGCACAAGTAGACAAATTTTGGCTAGCGGGACGCATTTTGTGACGCCATAATAAAATTTGCAGGCAGAAAGGGGATCATATGGGGAGGAACAAAATTCTGCAAATTGCGTCAATTACATTCCAATTATTTAGTTGAGCCGCTTTGGTGAGCAGAATGATTTTCTCAGAGCCGATGTCAAATAGGTTTCAAGGGCCTGCATTTACCTCCAAATTGCATCTTGCCAGCCCCATTCAAATGTACCCTACGATTGATAATATATCTTAAAGCCTTCTTGGCGCATTACATCACCTAGTCATTAATGCTGACACGAGAGACGAAATTTTTGCAAAGCTCGTAAGAAAACCCATTCCTTTACTATCACCTTTTTTACATCATCCGTAAGTATTGCTCCCAGTGTTTGTTTAAAGGACTTGTTCGTCACAATGCCTAGAACTCCGGTCCTAATTAGAAAAGGAATCTTTGGATCTAATAATGTATTAATGTATTTAAGCTTGGGTTGAGCTGGAGATAGTGCCAGTTACATTTTAAGCGATGCAATTTGCCAATTAGTCTGTATCATAAATCCTGGCAGACCTATTCAATCCCTTGTAGCGAAGGCTGGATGGGAATAAGTGAGGGGACATTGCTGCTCTTCACTACTGGGCAATGAGATTTAAGCAGCTTCTCAAGCACCACTTCCGTGCAGTTCAACTAGTAGGTGGACTAAGTCGTAGGCCCGAATTCCTATCCTGCAGTAGGAAAAACCTAATAAGTTTTTGAGCCATTTTTGAAGATGATGGATCTGTACGGCAGCAGTAATTTAATTTGTCCAAATTTACTAACAAGATGCTGTCCTACTAGTTGGAGTAAGATTTGCTTCGTAGAGTCGGCATAAGTTGTCGTCAATGTTGAATCAATCTGCATCGAATTAAAAGATGGTGTCATCTAACTTCTTGATAACACATGCAAATACTTATTAAGGGCTGAAGTGATGTGATGCGAAACTTATGTAACGCAAGAATATGTACTTAATTATGTGGGAATCAAAAACAATGCGATTAATGCACTAGAGTGAGAAGTGCTGATTCGAGCACAGATGGTGATGCTGTGGATGAAAAGTAACATCATTTCGTTTCGTATCAAGAGCCTGAATGGATCAAGAATAATAATAGTTGCGAGGCGTAGTTTGCGAGTTTTCTTTTTTTCCCTTGTCAGCATTTGACGTCGCTCATTATAACGTAATTAACGGCGAAAGAAAACACATGCGAGACATCTGCACTGGTCTTCAAGTTTTAATGCGATTAAGGGGATGCTTGAGGCTAAATTCGCCTACCCTTCGTGGCAATACTACCCTGGCTAGAGTCTCTTCCAGCCTGGGCAATGGATTCACAGACTGAAAATCTTGCAAGCCATCAGCGCAATCATAACTGGATGTAAGACTGGAATACTCTTTTAATATGGGATATCGTTAGGCTGTAAATTCCATTGAGAATCACTATTGGCCGAGAGAACTAGCCTTTGCATTGGCCAACAGTGTATCAATTCATATCAAAGTTGAGATAAACATCTTACCGTGTAACACATTTCGCTGCCAGCTAATAATCCGAACATGACCAATTATGATTTAACAAAGCCGTCTCGCTCAAGCCATCACGGACCTTTAATATGCAAAAACATTTGGGGGAATTCAAATATATTTCTT
Organism: Taenia hydatigena; assembly: GCA_036345935.2. Taxonomy (NCBI): domain Eukaryota; kingdom Metazoa; phylum Platyhelminthes; class Cestoda; order Cyclophyllidea; family Taeniidae; genus Taenia; species Taenia hydatigena. Next base: position 94,198 of record JADWOT020001879.1, on the reverse strand, counting down.
TCAGCGAAGAGGAGTGAATTCGCATCCGCAGGTTGATGTGATTACACTCAGGACTGCACTTAAATAATGCTCTCAAAGTAGATTAGCATTTGCAGTCCTACTTCACTCACGCTACGAGAGTCCCAAAGCGTGCTTCAGAAATTATAATATGGAGCTGGAGGTAAGTTGAGCCCATCCGGCATTCTAAAAATGGTGTTTTTGCTCAGTTTAACTATAAACCAGTGGCTAGGTGTCTTCCACTCTTGTATTTCATCAAGCATAATGCAATCAATAGCTCACTCACATTCTGTCTTGAATATTTCTAGCTCTAACTTAATTGATGATTGCATTTGTCAGGCGAAATCGCAAAATAAGAAGATCACGGACCTCCGTCAAGAGTTCGTTGAAGCGCTGTGCGAATACCTTGGTGTTGTTGACATCGTAAATGTTTGTATAGCAATTCCAAGCTGGCAGTGGATTCTCTATTTACAAACGCCCTACTCATATCTCAGCAAGTGGAAATGGATTGACAGACGAGTCTACACTACACTGTATTCAGACGTGCCGATTCCACGCAACACAAAAGTTTATAAAGCCGTCGAGCAGCACTTTGATCAAATGCAGTTTGACCTTCGGTTCTCACCAATTAGAGCTCCTTACGGTGCATATAAAACAGTCTACTGCCTTCTCTACTTTTCCACCTTAGAGAATAGGGGCCGAGTCCGCTGCCCTGTGCATCCATTGCGTGTGAACAGCAATGAGTCTCTTAACATAGTAAATTCCACCCATTCCACATCATTGTACGTTCAGACTCATCGTGACCTATCTCAGACAAATATCGTTTATCTTTCTCCGAATACTGGCAGTATAGCGCCTTTGGGCGAATCAGCTGAGATGCTTGAGTAAAGCACAAGCTGCCGTTTTCGACTGCGTTCTCTATGTACTTGAGATTTCACTATTTACAAGGGATGGCTGTAAAGTTATTGTCGAACTCCAAGCCATATATAGGGCTCTGTCGCCCAAACACACATTTGGGATAGTAATTATGGATGATGTGAGGCGGAAAGAGGAAAGTGGAATGGACCTCTTCATGGACTATGCGTTGAAACTTGGTCTCATCAATAACTCTCCTCTGTTGACTGCGCCTATGAACTGGCAGATATGGCACGTCAGCGATATTGGTGACCACATCACAAATCGCAGGGACATATTTGAATGGGTGTGTCAAGGTGTAATTTGGAGGCGGATGCAGGAATCTGTGATTAAATTACCTACGATGTCGTGTGAAATGCTGGACTTTGTATACTGGTTCATTCATCATGCTCATATTTAAACGGATGCAGGCTTACCTTATTCCAGATCTTTGTTTTATCTGCATTGGCAAGTAGACTAAGACTTCATCGGGAACTCTGGCTCAAATTAGGTTTCGAAATTGGAATATAGGAAAATATTGTATAGGTGCCTTATATCGTAATGTGATTTAGGGAATATTGAAATGATGCGTGACAGGGTAAAGAGATTTCTCCATTCATACTCGTGCACCTTTCTTACTTTCCCTTCCGACCTGAATCCTGTCTCGTTGTCAACTACATCAGCCCCACCTACTATCACTTTCAGAGCAGCACTGTGAGCTCAAACGTTTTGGGTATGGGTTGGCAAACACTCTACTCCTTGCTCTATTTACTATGCTTATCACTGGCCATTTACTCGCCTGTCATCTTCGGCCGAACGCCTTAGTTGATTGCTCATTTCCCTCTCTTAGACCCCAATCTGAGACAGCGTCTCCTGAAATTCCTGAATCAATGTCCCCAAAATTCTACACAAGAATGTAATAAAACTGCAGAGACTTACCAGATCGTTTTCTTTTCTCCCATTCATAGCAATCACTTCCACTCCAATTAGCTTGCTGTGTTCCATGATTGTCATTCAGTAAGCACTTGAAGATCCGTGCCCTAAAATGGCAAGCTAAACAGGTGCCATTATTTTAGTCGCCAATAATTGGACTAACTAATGATTCCTTGAAGGTTTTGACTTCCTTTAACAGGCAAAGAAGCCATCTTTAGATCGGAAAAGCACAGGTGCATCAGCTCAATTAGATAAAACTTTAATGGAACAGCGGTATGAAATTGCATGCAACTCTCATGCATAGCACGAATTTATTGCGCTTCTTTTAGTGTCAATCGCCGTGTGCTTGGTTTCGGGATGCTATCATCTTTTCCACTAAAGGATTAGGTAGTGCAGTATTTTTGCAACCCCCTTAGCGAAAAACTGTTTTTTCACATGGCTTAGTCAGCACGAACTGATTTAAGTTACAAATGCTTGCTAATGCTGGACGTCTCTGCATTTAGCTATGCATCGAGCAGAGTCGATGGAGATCGTAGGGGACCACTGACTCACTATTTTGAAGATTGGCTACACGTTAGGACTGACTACTTGCACAATCGATTCTCGTCTCAATTGTAATGAATGAATTGAAACTAAGCGTAAATTGAGTAGCCAGGGAAGACTATGAAATTGTTGTGAGGAAAGGGTCTTTTAGAATGTAGATAAAAGAGAAAAGAGCACAGGAATGGAAACCCTTATCGCTGAAAATATGCGCTGACGCAAAAGGACCATATTTAGTGGCCCACAGCAGTGAGGAAAATGGGCATATTATTTTTGGATTAATTATCACAAATGCGTACTGGGTGAATTTGGGGATTCGGTAGTGCAAATGGCGTGGAGAAATGGAATACTCAGACTATTAATAATAACTGGCTACTTTTTAGCATTGGTTGCAAATTAAGAACAAACTGAAAGCATGTTGGCCACGTTTTCGAATTCGCGCGACTACACTTCTGCCTTTGGATGGATATTTAAAATATTGTTTTGAATATGATTGTAGAGCACTTGCAGTGAAACACGCCAGATTTGCAAATGCGACATAATGCATGAGCGGGATATGCATATTTGGCTAACAAAAGGAAATTAGACTGCTGCCGCGGCTCAGAAAACAGCCAACCCACTGATGACAAAATGGTGTAATAGTGTACTCAGTGACATGGACTAAAGTCATTGCGAAGGACAAATGACGCAAAATGCACTTCTGGGCAGAGTTTTACTTCATTTTAGTGTCATTTTGGAGGGATTAACAAATTAACAATGGACTACTGAGCGCGATTTCAGTCTATTCAGATGTTTAATGACAATATAGTAAAGTCCTGGGAGCAGTGCAGGATAGATTAATTGGTCGAAAACGTCAAAAGTCAATGCTGAAGCTCTGTTCATGCAGCAATAAGCGACAGGAATCAAATCAAGGTCATCTTGGCAGTTAAATGTTGGTGGACTGCTGTACAGGAATAAAGTTTATTATACAGATTATATGCATTAATTATGAAGGCTTAGGGAGGGTTGCGATCCACTATGTAAGCTAATGATGCAATGACGGAGCATTAAACACGGTTTGACATCATGCTAGATGTAAAAGGTGTTTCGTGGTCGGGTCATGCGTAAAATAAGGGCTTTCTGAAATTCTATGACATAAAAATGAAGCCTCAGATAGGGCACGGTTGAGGTTAAGCAACAAATCGCCGCTGCTCCCACCGCTTTCCTTGGTCAACTTTTGGCGTCGGCCAACACAACCTACTCTGCCGTGAAGGACAGCATCCACGATCCAACAGTGCCAATTATCCAATTTCAATGAGGTTAGGAAGATATTTGAAGGTGAAGTCACCCATTTCCACTGACAATTCCATACTATGTCAACTCTCACCCAGTTTGGGAGACGGATTCAGAGACATAAAATTTTGCTAGCCACATGGCGTATCTATAACTAAACGTAAAGATAGAATCAATTTGGTGGTATGAAATCTAGGCAAAGTCATGACGTTATTTGGGGTAGCTAATATTCGTCTGTTTGCGCAAATTCTCAGGTACACACCATGGTGGTTAAAATCCCCCGTCTTAACATAGCAACATGAACTTCCATTCCTACATCAGCCATTGTCTTGGTAGAATTAATTGGATGTTGAGTTTACTTGATTGACTATGACAGAAATCACCTTTGATCAGCAAACCATCCACTAAAAACACAGTTTATATGAATATTCCTCTCACAACATGCTTCTTCGCTAGCTGCCAATGCTGGATACGCCTAATTATGAGCCCCTCTCAGATCCGTTTCCTTTGCATAAGATTCTTGGAAATTCAAATGCACTTTTTACTTGCGATTTCACATCTGCAAGTAAATGTGACCACTTCTTGAACTGCATTTAAGTGGCATTCGCAGGGTTGATTATCTCTCCCACCTCAACGGCAAAGACGACGTGCGGCAACTCATTCACTCGAACTTCACTCATTTTACGAGAAGTTCAAAGCGTCCATCAGAAATTGCGAATGGAGCTAGAAGTAAGTTGAACCTCTCAGCCTTTCTAAAATGCTAAATTCACGTCCCATTCATCGAGCCGATGCTAGACTTCCTCTGTCTTTACGAATCGTCGAGTAAGATACTTGAAGACGTTCACTCTCATTTTGACTTAATAGTTCTCGCCAGTAGGTTCTCTTCCTACATACACTGTATTCAAACGCCGGAAAGTAGAAGTAAATTGACAACTCTGCATTCAGACTCGCTGATTATGCGCACTGCGGATGTTTGCAAAGCCGTTGAACAGCACTTTAGTCATATGCAATTTAACCTTCAATTTTCATTAATTCGAGCTCCTCGTGGAGCGTATGAAAAAACCACCTGCCTCCTATTTCCTTCTTACTTGGCAATGGGGGAGAACATTTTCTGTCCTATGCATCCGTTGCAGCTAGACACCCATTCCTCTCCAAACATTGTGAAATCCACCGGCCCTACATCGGTATACGTTCAAACAATGGATTACCCTCCTCCATCAAATGCCTATTATTGTCCTCTGGCACATATGGAATTTCAACTGTTAGCAGAGAACTGGAGAGGAGCCTAAGTAGTCCAAAAGCACATTTTGCTGCTTTTGACTGCATTCTATATGTTTCACAGTTTTGCATGATAATGCATGTCTCTTCGACCGTAGCACTTTGCAAGGAAGTGGGAGCAGTTTTGATTACATTAACTGATTGAAAATACACTTACCTTTACTGTTTTAGACAAAATTTTGCAGTTAAGTTCTAGTTACTTGGCCATTCAGAAAAAGTGCTTTTGCATTAAGGCCTTCTTAGAACACAAATCTCATCGCTTTACAATGTTGTCGAGTAGTTGCATGGAGGCAAGCACTATGAGCGGAGTGCAATAAAGCTGCTGCTCTCAGCGCAACTAGTTTTCATCCATTGCATGAAGATCTACGAAGACTCGGGATTGATGCCGATGGAAACAGTTGTCTATCATAACTGCTATTAGGCTGGCGCTGACTATCATTGATTAAAAGAAGAGACGTTTGGGTACAGAGCCATCATGGTACGCCTCTTTTTCTCTTTGTGTCATAAGCCATCATATCTGGTCCAGTAGTGCCTCTGTGTTTATAAATACGCTCATTACTTGGGTTGTGAACCTCTATTCTTATTGAAGAACTTTAGTTAGGATTGGGTACAATGTTAACAAACCAAATATAGGCAATAAAAGGCGATTCAATGCACAGAAGGTTGCGCCGCTCTTAGCGCAGCAAAACAGTGCAGCACAGCATCGTTCACAGTAGTTGATAATGCTCTTCGCACTTTAAGGCACTCGCAAAAATAGAATTTAGAGTGCAAAGAATTTCAACTCTTAAATTAGGTGCGGGGATTCAATTTTAGCGTTTTAAAAGACACGAATTGGACAAAGGAGAGTTAAATTAGTTTCACAAAGTCAACTATCATAAAGTAGAGTTTAAGCAGAAGCAAATGAATGTCATCGTTTTGAAGGGGACGAAATGAACTTAAGTCAAAATGGGTAAAGCTGGCGCAAAACGAAGAAGTAAATTGCTATCATCATCTCAAGAGGCATAGAATGGGGCCAAAATGGTGATTATTTAACTTCACTTTGTGATTCAAAACGAAGCTAGGCAAAAATAAATGAATTTTTCTGTGTTAAGAGGCATGAGACGGAGCCAAAGAAAATGTCTATTAATGTCATAAAGTCGAGTTCCATAATTGGAGCAATAGAAAAAGCAAATAGTTATTAGCATTTCGGAAAGCATGAGATGGAGCCGAAGGAAAAGGAACTAACTTACGGCGCGGAAGCATATGAAATGGGGCCGAAGAAAGGAAATTAAAATTCACGAAGTCTAAACGCATGGTATGGAGTTGAAGGGAACTAAATTAAGTTCACAAATTCAAAGTGGATCAAATAGGTTTGAAAGAGAAATAATTGATTTCTCGAATTCGAAATGCACGGAATGGAGATGAAGAAGACAAAATTGAACTAACAATGTCTAGATGGATGTAAATTGGTTTGAATAAGGATATATTAACTTTATGGGGCCAAAAGTCTAAAATCGTGCCGGTGGATTCAAAATGATTTTAAAATTGCTTAAATGATGAAGTGGAATTGACTGGATTATAATTGACTCACAGTGTCGTAATACAAGAAATGCATTTAAAAGCAAAATTTTGTTGATGGAGAGGAAAATATTTTGCAATACGGAATGCACGGAATGGAGTCGAACGATGACATTTTGATTTCTCGAAAGCGAAACGCATAAAATGGAACCCTAAAGAAGAAAGTGGTTTTCCTAGGACGAAAAAATCAAACGGAGCCAAAGCTTGGAAAAATCATTTTTTAGTACGAAATGAAGGGATTTGAGCCTATTAAGACCAAATTGATTTTGTGGTCTCGAGAAGATAAATATGGAACGTTGAAGTAGAAATGGATTTTGCGATGCAAAATGCACGTAATGAACCCGACTTAGACGTAATTTAATTCACAACGTCGAAGAGCGCAAAGTGAAGCCGATTAAGGCGAGACTGATTGTGAATTGTCAAAAAGTCGGAAATGAAGACAAAGGAAGAGAGATAGGTCCTGTAATACGAAATGTATGTAAAGGAGCCGACTGAAGCGAAATTCATTTTGCGATGGCAAGATCGCCGGCATGATTTGCAGACTATGCCAATGGCACCACAGCTCTTTTGTATGCCTGCCGCATCTTCGCACCATTGTGGAAAGAGAAACAGCTTTACTTGATGCCGTTCTATGCGCAATGAATCCTACTAACATTCTAGGCCTTTTATGACATAAGGTGTTGGCTGAAATTGCAAAAGGCTTTAACTATAGTAGCAGTCTTGTGCAAACTAGAAGGGTGTCGGACCAATATTTGCAGAGATCAATCCAGAGCAGATTATCGGCTTTATGGGCATCACACAACTTCTCAAAATTTGCATTATCATGCAAAACTGTGAAACTCGAATTCCACTGTGCTCCCATAACCTATGCGCTTACGGAACTGTTTGAATGAGCGATATCATTATTTAATATTTGCACTAATTTTATAAAAAAATCTTGGCACGATATATTTCCCTAGGCAAAGAATCAATGCATTCAACAGCGAATGGTCACTAAATACAATCTGTAGTTTAATTTGTCTCCTTTTCGCGTTTAAATGTCAGCAGCGCTTGCACTTTCATGTATTTTATTGTCATTTCTTGCATACTTTGGTTCAGATTTATGTTTGCATAGGTAGCTGGGGGAGAAGGATTATGATTTTGGTAGGTGGCTTTCGTGCAGCGATGTGGCTAAATACCTTGAGTTAACATTCCTCTTGTTTTCCTCCCTTTCCTTAATCTTACACTGACTTACTGTCATTTGAGATGAATACACTGCAACAGCGAATGCGGAGCTCGTGACGAAACAAACCACATCTGCCACCGGAAGGAAGTGCACTCCGTACACGCATGACACTCATCAATTTTTCCTCGGACCAAATACTACCATCTCACCAACGAGGAGTGCTCTCACTTACTATGTGCACCCATTACAGGCGTGCAAAGGCCGAAGCAAAAAGTGTCGTGGATGGCCTTTTCCCCTTCATTAGTACTACAATAGCAGAAACAATCTAGGATGTTGTTCTATACTCATTAAGCAACGCTTCACATTTGACGCGAAAAGACAATCGAGGGCACTCATGTGGAAAGGCAAGGAGTTTGTCTCTCTGTTTCGTCCTTTACTTCCTTGTGAGGGTCAGTATGAACAGATGAGAATGTTCTTCGACGGCTTTGGTGGTATTAAGGACGAGGCAAAGTGATGGCGGCTATACAAGTTCGGAGCGCACTTCCTTGTCCTTACCGATGGTATCGGTGGCAGATGCAGTTCGTAGCGTCACGAGACTCGTATTCCTTGAACGACAGTGGCTATGGAGGTGCATTTACTCAAACAAGTACATCATAGCTTCTCGGGATTTCAAGGACCGGCCTTGGAGACCACATCATGAGTGACTTCCGACTGAGTCAAGTCGAATAAACTTCTCCCTTCGTTATTTGTCGTCCTTTTGTATGGATACACAGTACAGTGGTGGATATTTAAATTCTATCATACCATAATAACCGATTGCTTTTTTGAAACAACTTTGGTCCCCGCAGTGGACTTTGGCTGCACCTTGATACAGCTAAATAACTGGCTACGCATTTGGATGAAGAGGATGATAGTGAGGTGCAGATTCGACGAAGATTCGCACACTTGCGCTTCTACTAATAATAAGATTACTTCTTCGAATAATGCTGTAAGAGCCCGTTATTTAGCGAATCAAACGCCAGCTTGGTGTTGAGTCATTGATCTCCGTCGTCCAGCACCGTACCACCAGGTGCGAGCTCTGGTGACAACTACCGATGTAATGAGGGCAGAAAGCCGTGGGATGAATTCGACCGTTCTGTGGCTGCTTATACAATTGCCACCGATCTGTGGTTGCAAAATTTTGCTGTATCTGCCCTTTTGTACTTGCTCACCTGATTGCATGCTTCTGCTGTTGCCGCATGGACTAAGTGGTATTCGTGCACTCTTGTTTGTAAGTGTCTAAAAGTTGATGCGCCATTCATTTAGCGGATGGTGATGGATAATAAAAATCCATGTGGGTTGCGCTGGTAGGTAAAACCGGCAGCCAACGGACAAAAAAGGCAAGTTGCTCTGGACAGTGATGATGGACAGACAACCGCAGCATGTGCTGGCACCGAGACACATACGGATGTGCTAACCGCATTCTGATAGTGATAGTAGCAGGTGACAGTAATGACAAGAATTTTAAAAATTTTTACAACTGTAACAAATGCCAAGAGCTTCAGTGGGTTTTGAGAAGATTTTGAAGATATGGTTCTCAAACAATTCGCCATCGAATATCCAGTTTCTTCATTGTGGTATGCACCCTACAATCATGAGAGGTATTTTTTGACCCATTCGGCAAGCTTAAAAATTTCATAGACATTTCTTTGAAGCATTCTTAGCAGAAAAGGAACGGTAGCACAGAGAACCATTTTGATAACGCCGTTAAGCTGAGTGAAGTACTTCCGCATCCTTAGATACCAAAGTACTAGCGCACTAATGTATAGATTAAGCAAAATACCAGGTAACAGGATGGACTCTATGTTTTTGAGAAGCCTTTTCGTCGCTTATCTTTATCAATTTTATGCATTGATCTTCACAACGTGGGTGGAGCCTTAGAACTAATTAGTGACCCGAGGCGCCACTGAATGCGTTATCTAGTATTGGGAGCCAAGTTTACTTGTGCATTTCGCCGTAGCGTCTTTGTGCTTGTAAAGTGTCTAGGGGTTAAAAATGCCCTGAATGTGTATCACTCTGCAAAGACTAACTTTCGGCTGCCATCCACCCATCTCAAAGAAATTGATAAAAAACTGGGTTCTTAAAAAAGAGATCTGACATAATGCGCGAGGCATGTCTAGGTTCCTGCACTTTTACATAGATTCAGTAGAATGCTCCATATGGCAGTCCTAAAGTGTCGTTCGACTCACCCATGTTTCATCCCAACATTAATCCATCGAAATGTTCTCTATGTTTAAGCCTTCTTGACGATTAGCTGCGGTGAGCAGAACACTGTGAATTAAAAGTTATGCAACTCATGGTTAAGAGAAACGACTAACGCATTTCGAAGAATAGCAATGGCGATTCGCAAATGTAAACTTAAACGAAGAATTGCTTTAATCCTTCATGATGTGAAGCTGGACTCCTGATAAACAGATGTAGTGTCCGGACTTTTAGTTGCAATCACAAATAAAAGAACTCGCTTCTATGGCTTGAAGTGTATTTCTCTTTTTGGCTAGCCTGATGCGCAGTCGCTACAGCCTAGTAGACTAGGTGAATTCGGTTTTCTATCCCATTATTCACCTCTCCTTTGATTCGCTGAACATTTTCTTTAGCATGCGCAGCTACCCATGATGACAGCACATGTGATAGTTCGGCTTGCGGTCAGGAAACGTTGCTTTTGCATGGTTCGAGTGGGCCAGCGACAATGGTTACCAGCTCACCGAAGAAGAGAAGTCAGGAAAAGTGCAGGATACGATGGTAACAAGGTACGAACTGGACCAGTAATGCGGTGTGGCAATAAATAGTTCTGCTAGTAACGCTGTTTCGGAAGACGGGGTTAATCAAGGAACTTACATTGTGAAGTATATTAGTTAACTTGTCATTAGAACTTGCAAACGATATTACTTTGTTGCCTTAGGATTCGACCATTGTAACTCTTAATGTGCTCTCCGGTACCACATCAAAAGCCATTTCACCCTTTGAAAATATACGCTAAGCATTCCTTTGGCTCTTACGCAACATACTGGTCACCATTCAACGTAGAATCGTAGCGCGTTATTGCATCGTATTCTTTCAATGACCAGAGTGCTGACTCGTGTACTTCCTTCTGCTTTATCGAATTATTCATAACCGCACATAATCGTGACGAGCTGAGTGATCATTATAACACTCTCTTCATCGGAAATGTCTTACGTGGCAAGCATTCTCACCTGTAGTCAAGACAAACGTCCGGCAACTGTGCGTGATGTGAATGTTTCGAGCATTCAGCAAGTTCTCGCCAATCGCGCACCGGCCACAATTCTCCCCCGCCCCTAAGCAGAACGACTGGAATTAATGGATTGGTTAGGCCAGCATTGACTGCAAGCTTTTAGCCTTGATCAGCACTAGACGGTAAAAGCACGAAAGTTCGGCTTGGTGGTCTAGTTTTTGAAGGCAAATGGCACAATCCCACAGCCAATCCAAACACCATTCAAAGTCTGTTCCGCCATCTCTTGACTCAGCTGCCACGCATAGGTCTATTACCAAACCCGTGATCACGAACCAACACATCATACGCGTAATACGCGTATCTAGCAATGCATCTATAGATCATGGACATGATAATGCACGGGCTGATTAACCAAAGATCTTTTTCATATATGCACCGGTAGCTTGGAATATACTGAAGGCAATGCTTCAATCCTGTTGCATATTGTTGGCCTTCATTCTGGCTAGGGATATGCAACCAACCCGTGATAAGATGCCTTTTAATATTTGACTCAGATCAGCTTACATAAGGAAGCTACACCAGTGTATGCTTTTTGTTATTCTCCCGCGCGGCTTTGTGTTGAGATGTCTGCCGGTCCATTTGTCTGCAACCACTCACATTAGATCAATCCCATTCCACGCATTGTAAGCAGGTGTAAGTGGCTATGCGATTTCCCTCTGGCATTCGCCAGGGAACGTATTATATGTTTCACACAATGCGTAAACTTTCTAAAAACCCCTAATTTTGACTCTACAATCTCCCTTGTTACTACCTGACTGTCAATTCAGCTTGACACTAATAAGCGCAATCATTCTTAGGATAAATCCAAATAATAGCCAAGAATGTTGGAGTGATCCATGCAATGGCAGGCAAGCATGAAGTTAAAGGGGAAAAGTGCATGTATTTGGTACAAGTGTTTTCAAAATGAAAAATTGCATTGTAGTTTTTGAGTAAGCACTCATGAATAGTGAGGATGCATTCCTGCAATACGGGAGCCTATAATGGAAAGAGGTATGCTCGTCAGGCAAAGATCGCCTCAGTTAACAATATTCACTAACTCACTTAAAAGCTTAGGCAAGCATCATTCCCATGCATAAGAACAGGATCCCAGAGTTCGCGATTGTCATATTAGAGCCTTTACTTTCTATCTCCCGTGCCTCTTCTTTCGTTTCCTTGCTTTCTTTATCTCCTGCACTTTCTTCCTCAACTGATTAAAAAACACTCTACTTAGATCACCACGTGACGCAAAGAATGTTTAGGTTAAGTTCAGTAGAAACCAGCAATAACAAATGCCACGAGGCATGCAGCTTTGAATATGCTACTGAAATATTATGCAGAGAATTCGGCAGATACACCATAAGCAGCAGCTTACCGACAGATAGCGTTTTAATTGTTTTGACGTAGTACACAACTCTGTCATTTCCTCTAAACGCTTCGAAAAGTATAATGTAAGATTTGTCATGATCCTGTATCTTGAGAGTAATCGCTCTAAGTGAAAAATCCCCAATCTTATGAATAGAGGGGCTAGAAGAATAAATCGGTCTTGCAAACAGTTTGAATCGGTCTGGATGGAGTTCAGCCAGACCTTGGATGTCCCAACTAAACCGATATGTCTGGGGGCCTACGTGGCTCCAATTAAAGTGCCGTGAAAGCAGGGCCAATTCCGTCTCGTTGGCATCATTCATCGTCATCGCTAAAAAACAGATAAATATACATTAATAATTTAATTTGCTCCTGTTCTTTTCAAATCAATCACAAAGATGCAGAAATCCATCTATTCTTAAAAGCGCCTATTGAGTATTCAAAAACTTGTTGCCTGAAAAACTAATGCGGTCAGAATTAAAACTTATTCACCACGTCTAGCCAAGTTCATTATATATTTTACAAATGTATATTGTGCTGCCATTTAAGAGGGGGACAAATTGTGACCTGTGCATGACATGCCCATCTTAGCTGATAAGCGACCAATTATTCAGTACTCCATCCAACTAAAATGTGGATTCCAACAGTATTCCTCTGTATTTGAGGAGAATATTAACAGGTTGCCAATGCCTTTTAATGATATTTGTCCCATAGTTATCATTGTTATGTTTAAAGTGTTTACCCGATGGCACCTATACACAAATGGATAATTGTTCATTTGTTTTGAAATAAGGAACACTCAGTGTCACACGCATTGACGACTCACTGCATATTTAGGCGGCAAACTGCAAGGCGTTGTGGTATGGCATGACATTTTGCATTTTATTTAACGATGATCGAAACCGTGCGTAACCCTCTTTGGACAGACATGGTTACAGAGGAATCGGTGGATCTTTGTACACTACCAAGATTACAGCTTATGTCACTGAAGCAATTGTGACTGATCCATATGGGACGAAACCTTAATTACTTACTAGAAATCTATTTTAAAATGTACCAAGCCGTTGCAGTCCAAAGCGTGGTAATCTGACTCCATTCTCAGAGAGCGAATGAAGTAAAAACGTGTTATTTTTAACGAGATTAAATTTAAATGCCGTATATCTCAGAGGAATGACAAGCAAGAACCACACAAATATCTCACTTGTTTCTCAAGATATTATCTTTTTTCAAATTCACATCTATAGCAAGAGTTCACAGAGTTGGATTACATCATTGGAATTGAAAACATTCCACAGTTGTTTTCTTTTTTACATGTGCAGCATTTTGCACTTTGGGCGTCTTTCATGCATGATTTGTGCATCAGGCCAACCATTGTGATACAGGTATAATCAAGCATGTGTCGGCACACTGCATAACGTCCTCATTCTCATAAGCCTTCTTGTTGCAATTGATTCAAGTAAATGATCTTATCAGCGCGGTCACATGCTGCCTACCGCAGTGCAGATAGTACAGGCCGCTATACATGACCCATTATCAGGCACATGAGAACAGTGTGTGCGAAACCATAAGCACTCGCTTACCTGTGGGCAGTGTTTCTATTATACCATTGTAAAGCCAAACGCTGACTTGATCTTTGAAGGCTTCGAGACGAACATTGTACCGTCTGTTGGGTTGCAGTCCACCGAGAGTGACTGATCCAAGCCAGAAATCAGCAGTTTGCAGAAATGAGTCGCCAGTTAAATCGGCTGCCATTACACTTAGAACAATTTGGTCGGCGTCGAGTTTAGCCAGACTGTAGATGTCCCAACTTAGTTGGTAAGTCCGAGGATCTACACGACTCCATTGGAAGTAGTGGGAAATCGGTGTCCCTTCTGTTTTGTTTGCCTTCGCCATCATCAGTTCTAAATGAGTAGTAACAATAGGCATTGCCGTTCAATGCAGAAAGTTCGGTGCTAACATCCTGACAGTGATGGGAGTGAATAAAAGGCCCTCACGGCGTTTATGCCCTTAAGATCTTAAAGTTTTCCTACTTTTTGGCTAGGCATGAGTGCAAGCGAGTGAGCTTAGCATTTCTAATTGCACGCACACCCGTAGTTTTTAAGACAAGACTGCTTGTTTAAATTTAGTTTATTTTTAGGCAGGTAAAAGTCTAATGTAACTTGATAGTCAACTGCCATTTGCAGTAGAAATTCATGTCAATTGTTCATGCAGTAAAGCATTGAAATGAGAAAAGGTGAAGGTATGACACCCATACTATAACTACCATACTCAGAAGCGTAGGTCTTCAACCAAACTAAACCGCGTCTGGAAAACCACCAATGTTAATGCATGGAGAGTGTTTGGGGTAGAAATATAGAGTAATGTTGATGCTGAGATTGTATTGTCACTTCTCTGCATCAACGCCCCGGGGCCATATGCAGACGATTTGGGCACAAGTCTGATTTCAGGTAAGATTCACAACACACTGTGCACTGAGCGAGGTACATATACGCCTTTCTTGCATCCACACTTGCCATTTTGAGGCACTGTGTAGATCCGTGGTTAACAATGACACCACCAACTTCGGGAATGCTAGCCATGACAGCGGTGGACCTGTTCACCACTGAAGTCAGCAACGGCAATGAGGAGACGAGAAATCACAACGTGAATGGGCAGATCCCTAATGTCACAGTGAAGTTATGTGTATGGACTTCCAGAACCTGTATCTCATTGTCAATTAACCTCCGTTCTTCTGCCTATTTATAAAGTCGCTACTTACTTTGCCCGTGGCACTCAATGCGAACATTGAAGTGAGCCAGCAGTTTGACAATGTACCAGCTACTGCAAAATTATAAAAATCCTGTGCATTCAGGTGAAGTAAGGAACAGGTGCATTTGAAGAGTATCTTGAAACTCAACATCAAGTGCGAATGAAAAAATCGAGTAGATTTAAACTCAACAAACCCTCCCAGCGGTTCCGATTTAAATTGGCGGTGCAGTCGTAGTAAATGACCGGAAGCACTGCATTATCTCTTGCGAGTTTTAACTATCTACCAAATGGCTCATTTTTACTGTTCCTTGCACTCCACTCTCTAGCCAAATATCAATGGGCATTAGCGCAGGTTACTTCAACTTTTCTAAATCGGAAGAGTCAAAAATGTGAAATTGCGATGATAGGAAGCTCCTGCACTACAGCGCAAAATTAAACACTGGTATAATACAGAAAATTTCCTGGCCTAATAAACATCAACATTTGTCAAATTCCTTTCCCTGTGTGCTAATCAGAGACATTTGTTAGATACCATCTTACCACGATCTTCCGTGGGTTCAATCGCCAAAGAGAAAGTAGCCCATGCGATGAGACAGACAGGAAGTGCCATCTTCACTCCACAAACTCTTGACATTCACAACATATTGCGCATTTATAAGAACTGCCTGCACTTATATCAGCCTATGAGGTGAGTTGGCCTTGAACTGCAAGACGACTTCTCCATTCATACAATGAAGGCTGTCATGTTTTGACGCGCGGGAGCAAGTCCACCTTAAATTAAATTAAATCTTTTTCCTGCCTTGCCTTTAAGGCTTCTAACTAAAACCTTATAGCTAGTATATAACTTAGATTGAACAACATTTTACTCTCGGATTACCATTGTGAATACTATAGCGATTCTTTTGAAGCAGTTTTACTGCGCATTAATGTTTCACATCCTGGAAACAAACAGCAAAGCTTAATTTTCTAGTAAATGGTTGCTGTTAGTTTATGCATGACAAACATGGTAAGAACCATAAAGTACAATTTATTCGCACCTGAGTTATGTGTTAAACAATGCCAAAGACGAAATTCTGATGTTGAATCGCTCGTTAAATGACTACCGATTAGCAAATTATGCCCCAGTCAGGCGCGACACACCCCAGTGAAATTTGTCTTGCGAATTCATGACTACTAGGCAATTCCCAGTAAGTAGGATTAGCGTTTGAGAAAATACGGTCCACTTCTGCCGAAATCACGACAATTCAGTGTAGCAACGGGTCCAGTCCACCGCATAGGTAGAGGGCAGTTACCACTGATGACATCCAAAATGATCAGCCATTTAATTGACTTAATGACTCGTTTAACATAGTAACATATGCAGCGACAGTTGACATGTCTGGAAAACTACAAAAGATACTTGATACATTGCTTTTGGCATGCAAAACCAAATGATCAAGTTTTATCAAAACGATTGGGATGAAATTCAACACTAATTATACGCGTGCGCCCTTAGCCACTGTAATCTATTGTTTACATGTTGCTCTTTCCCTGTTTATAAACAATGGGAGACAACAACGACTCTTTTTTATTCTTCGAAAATATCACCCCTTCTTCATATTTAGAATCAAATTTTTTAGCTCTAATTCAGTAAAAGCTTACATTAGTCGTCATTTAACAATGCTGTAGCGCAGACTAGGCACTCTTTTGCACGAATCTGTACTCACAAAATGATATGTTTAGTGAAAGCCATAGCGCTTATTAATGAGGCAAAATCCTGTGCCTTCTGCAGACACATTGGCATTGAACTCACATGTTCCCTAAGAAATGATATAAAACTTAGATTTTGCTTAATTGGCATTTTTGTGAGTTGATCAAGTCCCAATCGATTGCCGATTTGGCATTTAACTCTTGAAAATTATACGCGCTCATCATTGGTTATTCATCCACTGATAAAAGTCTACTTTCTTGCTCACTCTCTCTACCCGCACTAAACACACGTGCTCAACATCGATCCTTCACCTAATGCTAATTGTCTCCTCTCTGTTTCTTTACCTCTCTCTGTCACCTTCCTTCGCCAATGAAAGCTCGTGCTCGCCAACGACCATGTGCATTATGCTAAATTCCATCTCGCTTACTCCCTTCATTATTCTCACTTTTTCTCCATTACCAATAAAATCTCCTTATCATCATCAGTCAATCACCCAATGCTAATTGTCTTCTCTCGCTCTTTATCCTTCTCTATCACTCTCCTTTGCCAATGAACTCACGTGTCCAGCATTGATAAAATGCCCAATGCCAACTGTCTCCGCTCCCTTTCTTTATCTCTCTCTCACCCTCCATCGCTAAAAAATCTCATTCAATGTTAATTTTATCCTATCTTTATCTCTCCCTCTGTCACCCTCGATTCAAATAAAGTCGCGCACTATGCATTATTTATTCACACAATATTAAACTACTCTCTCTTCATCCCTCTCCCATCCTCCATTGCCAATGAAATCTCGTGCTTTGCATCAGTTATTCAATCAATTCCAACTGTCTCTTCTCTCTAAATTTTATCTTTTCCACAATCACCCTTCATCTCTAATAAAATCTTATACTGAGCATTGATCATTTACACTATGCTAAATGTCTTCTGTCGTCCTCCTTTTACCCTCTCCTTATCATCCATTACCACGAATGGAATCTCGAGCTCAACATCGGCACCCCTCCTTGTCTTTCGCTCCGACACCTTCCAACACAAATAAAATCTCGAGTTCAACACCGAGATGTCAGCTACGCCCTTAAACTAGCTAGTGTCCAATTCGTCAGCCTCAATACTGCTGGCAGAAAAACCTTTCAAAGTGGTGGCTTGGCAGCTGCGTAGTGCTATTTCTTCTCGACCATCTGAGTTGCGATCATAAGTACAATCTGTTCTTTGATTTATCATTCCTGTAGTGGTTCCTTAATTGGGACCAGTGAGATGCCCTGTATTTTTCTGAACATGGCAAGTTTTGTAAGTACGCTCAACCCTCAACGAAGGGTTGTGTTCCTATCGCATTGTCTCGAGGATTTGCCCATTGGTGAATACCAAGACGGAGAGGAACAGCATCATGAAGGTAAAACTAATCTCACAGCATATTTCTTCGCTTCATGCCACATTATGCCACTCAGCCTTCCTTTAGGTCACGGCACAGCACATCAAAGCGCAAAGCAAAACAGAGCAGAGCAGTGCACACGAAACCACATCGCTTTACCTTAAGCCACCAGTTCTTTGATCTTTGCCATACAGATCTTGTAATCTGCACACCAATAGGCGTGTTACGAGGAGAAAGAGGCAGGATCGAGTTTTATTGCAATTACCTCTTTTTTGTTTAGTTATTACTGTTATCATTACATTTTCTGTTTATTGGCATCTTACGCTAATAAAATAGAGTGTTTGTGTTATTTTAAGTGAACATATTAAGCAGAGTATGGTAAGGTGCATCAAATCTCATGCTAGGCGAAACTTTAAATTCATTGCGTCAGAATTACATCCATTATAGCGAAGGGAGATAGTAATAAAGGCAACATGTGTTTAGAAACCTGCAGGGGAATACACTCGGACTGTGACAGTTTAATCGTGCATCCAGAGCCGGCCGTGCTGACCCTTCACGTGTCGTCTAGCAATGCACCGAAGCCCATAAAGATGTTTTGCTAACCAATAAAGGACGTAGATTACATCTGTGGCTCTCTTTTCGGAGCTGCTGCAACCCAATGAACAACTTTGATGACCTGCAGCCACAGTTGACTCACGTCATTCATAGGAAGAGCGGACAACCCTACAAGCTACTAATTACGCAAATACATTTTCATGACAAAGCACTAAAACGGAACGAAGGAGTATCGTCAAGCATGTAGTGGGCACTGTCAAAGCTAGACCAATTCCCGAAAGATGTGAACCGTCTGGTAAAGAGGTAAATTGAGATGAGGTTATGCAGCCGTCAAAGGCGCAAAAGGGAGGGGATAGTAGTCGGCGATTGCGCATCGATAACAGAAGGTTGAACGACGTAACTAAGAGAAATGCATTCCCACTGCCTTACAGTAGATGTTTAATTTGCTAATCTTTTGCATGACGGAACAGTTCAATTGTCACTCAGGGGGACGTAGTGATTGGGCTGAATAACTCGCGTGTTGTAACCATCTAATATTAGGCAGTAAAACGCAAGAAGATTTAATTCCTTGCCATTCGTGAATGATGGGAGCCAGCTCAAACATTTTCAATGCAGAAATTCCGTGGTGCACCTAACTAGCAATCAACCATCTCTTCATATTAAGCTGATCTTTTATTCAACTCTTCTCTTTGGATGTGCTTAAATATTGCATTGTGAACATATTTGCAATGCTCATTTAGAACACATTCTGTTGTTATGGTCTTTCCAACTTTGATGTGCTCTTTTTAGATTCTCGTAGAAGACAAGTCTAACATTTATTCGTTCGCTTTGATGCCTAAACAGTTTATATCTGCTTTTATTTGATTGTGTTTAAGTAGGGCATAATGGAACAGAAGAAGATTTAAGGTCCTCTCAGCAATAATGACATTCCGATGCTTTCCCATTTACGCAGACCCTGGCGTTTTTGAGAACGTGTAAATTAAAGCAGTCGACTCTTACCCAGTGCACATGAATTATGATCCAGTCCGTACTGGTCTGACTTCGGCGATCGTCTTTCCATCATTGTATCATGCCATAATTTGGAGTAAGACTAGTGAAGATAGGAAATAAAATCACAAATATGGCACTAACAGTCGATGGAGTTAAAGGAGGAGGAGGAGGAGGAAGGGTAGTAACTGATAATAAACCCAAACGAAAATAAACGAAGGCAAGGAAATAGATGCAGAGTGTGCGCACCCCTTTTGTCTTTGGTCTAATGTGGTGGACATATACAGTGGAACATAATGCAAGGCGCAGTGCGTGAAAGCATATGGGGCGTAGTAGGAGACACAAGAGCTACTCAGCAAAGGTGTGTTAGAGTAGGGCATGAGAAATGAGGCGTTGACAAGAGAGCTCCTTTAGATCCATTTTGAATAGGTCATTAGGACTTCTACTTAAGTGTGCGACTTGCTATTCAATGTCTACGTAAAAGAAAGGGAGGGCCTCTCATTGTATTGCTTAGGGTTGTATAGAGTCGATCGGGCGGACCAAATTAGTATCAAGGCTGACGTAAAAGGCGCGTCTGAGGATGCGGCACGCACGATAGATAAGATAGCTCCGTTTACTCATATCTTTCCTATCTAATCCACACCTGTCATTACCTGGCATAGGCGGGTAGTGTGGTCTGTTCTGATCCAGTCCAATCGAGTCAGATCTAGTCAAACCTAGTCATGCGTAATGCCACAGTGCTTTCGCAGTAGGGCATGCATAATAAGCTAGTTATAATTACCGTAATAGACCTTCAGATGCGGATGTTTGAGATCTGAATGGTATATGTGGCACAGTAAACGTAGTGTAAAGTGAAAATCTATTGAGGAGTCAATTATTTGGTCCTAGAGACTGCTCTTGAGAAAACAAAGGTGCGTGTTTTACGCCTATCTCTGATTTGATGTCAAAATGGATCGGCGACCTACACTACTATTGGCGATCGTGCTTATAGCTAGACTCAAATGGGTGCAAAGTTACGTAAACAATTAGCAGGAGGAGACAAGGATTGGAAATGGCGCAGTAAGATGACTCTACACAGTGCTGTGGTGCATCGTGCCCTAGTCCTTTCCTTCTCACATCCATTCCTAAACTGGCCCAGTTGTCTATTCAGCTAGACAAATGGCTAGGCAAAGTTTAATTTATTTGCCTTTATGAAGCAAATTTAAGTGTTTTAGATCAGAGCATTCGCAGCGCCCGGGGACAATCATGTCCCACGCGATTTGTATCAAGGAGCAAATTATATAATGCCGTTAAAGCGCGCACAAATTAAAAAAGAAAAAGGAAAGGATATCAGAAAGAGAGGAGGGAAATCAGCCTCCGTTTCCACGTTATCTATCTGCTTTAATTTCCGAGATAAAAAGGGTTGCAGTAGAGGAAAGGATGGAAAGATCATAAGTGGAAGGTAAAACAAAGCAGAAAGGAAATGCTGGTGAACGGCAGAATGACAGGAATGCCGCTGCAAAACATGATAAAAAATAAGGGACTATACAACGCGGAGAAGAGCATGTCTGATGGCATGTTCTGTGATAGACCTCTTCGAATCTGACGCGTGTGATCGGCTAAAGGCACATGTCTCGTGGTGTCTCTCGATACCATCTGATGTAAGCTTTTGATAGCATAGCTTGTGCGTGGTTTTGTTGGGGCAGACATCACTTGCTTTAATGCCTCTAAACTTGGTCGAACTTGGTGCAGTGTAGGGCATGCAAAGGAGGCGGAGGAGATGAAGAAGAGCCACCGATGCTAATGCGCAGTTGAATCTAGACTGCTTGCCCTCGAAGTTTTGCACTTAGTGTTGCCATTTGCGACTAAAGCTCTTCCGGTGATTGAAACAGTTTAATCAACACGAGGTATGATTGAGTAACGAAAGTGCGAACTCGCTCATAAAGATTGCGATAGAGCTAGCAGTGATGAATTTCAAGCCAATTGTTATCTTGCATCAGGGTCAACAATGAAGGCAATTATAACGATTTCTAAGGCATAGTAAGGCAGTGGTTTGCATGAAACTGAGTATTTTAATATACGGTATAATTAAGTCCCAGTTGAAACCAACAGGCGAATGCTCCAATAAATACACAGCCAAAGCAATATTGCTGTTGAACTTGTGATGACAGGCATTCATTAGTCCCTTCAACAGGTCACTGTCCAACAGGCAGAAGCCAACCCCTTGTCACTAAAATTTGATGGAAATGGAAAATCGCATAGTCAGCCATACTGCACCTTCAAATATCGCGCGATGTTCACATGTGGGATCACTATGGGTCGGAAGATGGAATTAACGCAAACCATCAACGAAATGAAGTGCGAAATTAGGAACTCAGAATTATCCGCTAAAAATGATACCAAATAAACTCCTGCATCGCGTTCAACTTTGCTTGATTTCTAATACCTTTGTTGCACTTTCAAGGAGTGTGTGCCATCGCTCTATTTAAAAGTCGCATGTTTGTCGATGCAGGAATGCATTTGTTCAACCGTAATCAAACCCCAAATCTACTCCAGGATAAAACCATGGCATTTTCACCTCCAATCACTTTATCTAACCTTAAAAGTGGCAAAAATCAAGGACTGTGCCTATGTAAGTCAAGGAAAACTAAAGAAAATAATGGATAAGGCAGCATTTTCATCCAATTATGTAATAAATCCTCCAGGTAAAAACAAGAATAGAACTTCTATTTGCTAATTCATATTGCAAACCCAACAAGGAAATGCCAAATGAAAGCTCGGTGTAAGGTGAAGCAATGATGCCTAATCATTTATAAGCAGTTCCAAGTGATAAACAGGAATAATAGCATTGGTTGAGCGTTCAGAGCAAGAGAGAAGTAGAAGAGCGCATGCACATCACCGGCTAGCTCCTTCACCTCCATGGCACGTGGAGGCGTCTTCACAAGCGTTGGTGTAGGCACAACCTCGGTGGTGGTTGCTGTTTACCACCATTGCTGCGACCATCCCCACGGCTGGCCACACGGCGACCACCATTGCGGCTTCTTCTCACACGGCCACTCACACGGCGACCAGCAGTAAGGC
The DNA here is from genome assembly GCA_036345935.2 of Taenia hydatigena. NCBI lineage: Eukaryota > Metazoa > Platyhelminthes > Cestoda > Cyclophyllidea > Taeniidae > Taenia > Taenia hydatigena. The sequence goes on along the minus strand of JADWOT020001879.1, from coordinate 71,526 downwards.
TTCTGCACAGACCACAATGCCCACTTCTGTCCACATTGCGAACCCTTCTCAAACTCTCCCCACGGTGCCCACTTCCACGGATACGAGCATGGCCAACCTCCCCACACCATTTCTTTGTCTCTGCTTTCCTTGATACTGACTTGCGAGCTGAGGTGTGCCTGCTTATATACCAGTCGCCTTGTCTCTAATTGTCTCGTGTGACTCACGTGCTTGCTGTACTTTTAGCTCCACACCCGTGCTTGCCGATCACCATCGATGCTCTCGTGATGCCAACTTTTCAGCTGATATTTTAGGTGTCGTCTAGCCTGTGGATTGCATGTGACTTATCAACATAATATTTTTTTACTTAAGCGGCAAAGTTGACGAGAAATTTAGCCATGTAGTATGAGCTCTTATAGCCTTGCCGATGTAGAGATCGTAGAGCGCAGGCTGGCATCGAACCGTACCGATTTCTCAGACCTGATTTATCTGTGGTGCTTATCATGCCGTTATTTTATGGTTTGCGCGCACGTGCAGACGCACGATGACAACGCATTGTGTTTAGGAGTGCGGTTACATCAAGGAGTTATTTGTCTTCCACTTGTAATCAAATTCTATATTAGCCAACAATGTCCATGTAATCTCTTCCATTGCACACATAAGTCGATCGCGAAGGACATAACACCCACCAGCAGAAATTAGCCCCATTTCATGACTTCTGCGCGATCTTAACTTTGCGGTCAATGTCCAGGTTTATTTGTGTGGTGGATAAAATTATTGGGTAGTATTTATGTTAGCTGTAGTAAAACTAAGCAAATATACTTGGTTTATCATCCTATTGGAGCTATGCGTGATAACTCCATCCAAGGTGATGACCCATAAAGATTGACAATCAACTGCGAATTCAGTGATCGTATTTTCCACTTTTTTACAAAGTTCGTCAATTAACAAATTATACGGCGACCATTCCACGATTTTATCTGCAAGCGACTCCAGAGCTTAAATAACCGGTTAACTTTTATGCATTCCTCAGTCTGCACACATACCTATGTGCAGTCCTAAGCGCAATTGATGTTAAATTGATTTGTGTCAATCGGTTCTGCTCTAAATAATTAGTGCTTCATCGCAGCCCCTGTCAGAGGCCTTACGTACGTATGTTAGAATGATAAGGACGATTGGCACTTTGTCTCGTACCATTGCGGACTAATGGATTATTAGAAGTAGTTTGCTCAGTGAAGTTCCACTGCGAGATAAGATGGTTAATGCACTGAGAACTCAGCGCTTCCGGGACAAAATTGCATTGGGCATAGCCAAGACTACCTCAAAGCTTTATAATCATTCTGTTGTCTCTATTGCATAACTTCAGCAAATTTGAGCTAGAGTTGAGAAAAGAATACAGTCCCTTTAAATAAATATCTGAATTTGCTTATTTACCAGCCTGCAAAGGTTTCCCTTCACTTACGGGATAGCTCTACAACTAGTTTATTTGTAATGTGATTGAAAGCTGCAACATTGTTTAAAAATCAATGCACGAAGCAGTTGCATCTTAGATCATGTTGAATTTCAAGTGATTGAAAGGTCAATATTTTAAGCTGAAAGACACACGCCCATTCCCTCCCCCATCACCTTATCCAGCTGGACGAACCTCAGGCCCTAATAGAATAATTAAGAAGAAACAACAATACGCCACTTAGATAGTATTTTAGCTCCCTTAAATGCTAATGGCTGGAGCGAATGTTTTCATTCTCATCACCAAACAATTCCTGGTGGCCGACACTATACGTCGGATGTGCAACAAGGTCTTTAAAACATGCCAAGCCAGGTCGGTAAACTCCAATCCAATCTCTATGGTGATAATACACTTTTTATCTTTCCTTTACACCACTGTCTTCTTCAGTGTCGAGAAACAGTGTTGTGGAGACGACATCTGCTGAATGTATTGCGAGCCACTAACTGGGCCAGTGATAAAAAATAAGAGAAGAATTGGAAAATTAACACAATTGACGTCACAAAAAGTTGATGGAGTAGGACTGGAAAAGAAGCTTGCATCACTTCCGTTGTAACGCTGCTGCTCGAGACATCACCCGAGCGACAATTAAGATGTCGAGGTGCACAAGGAAAAAGGTTGTCAAGAGCGAAGCAGCCAAGTTTGCTTAGCCACCGAAGGAAAATTGTCAGATTGTGGTTGATAGCTGAAGCCTAATATGGAAAGGAGTAGCATAGGCTCTGATCTTCTGTTCCCATGACTTGACTTTTAAGCTACTAATTTATTGCAAACGCTTCGTTTAGATGTTAAAGGTAAAAACTAACTTAAGGATATCAACAAAGCAGATATGCACTTGTTAGCAGAAAAAAGCAAAAAGTATAGAAGCGGAGCCTTAAAATTGAAGAAAGAAAAGGCATCGGCTGCAACGATTTAAACAACCCTTTAATGCATTTAAGGTAAAAGAATCCTTTTGTGTGAAGTTACCATTTCGATCACTTCTGATAAGGTGCCGCAAATTTAACAGCGACGAAGAGTAAATTTGAAATTCCCTCTGCACAGTGACGACTCGCCACCGCAGTATTTGGCAACACCGATTCGCCTTAGGTCCATAACCACAGCACGAAACCTGATGGTTCATCAGGACTGAATCTTACCCTCTTTGGCGAACATGATATTATTTTGAAAGCATGAAATCCGCCTAATCATCGCACGGGAGATGCGTCAGCACTTGGTGGTTGAGAGGTGATTGAAGCTACTCAGGCCATACTTTAACGCATGCTGTGAGGACACTACGTTGACTTTATCAAACGTAGTCATAATCAGTGGTTCTGTTGCAAGAATGATACCGCCAGTCTACAATACAGAGAGTATGAACGTAACGCTTCATTCATTTGCTTTTTAAAAGGCAAATGGAATGGGCCCGTAGGTAGACACGTGACCCAGTTCTCTACGTGCTTTATCATGCCCATTCTTTTATTGAAAAAAATCGCTCCCACTCTTTCAGCATTTTATACAGCTGTCCTGCAATCTTTGCAAAGCTTTTAAAGAAACTCAAGTGGCGATCTAGTTGGTGTTTTTGGGTCTTCACTTGCTCTTTAGTTAGACGAGACAGTACGCCCAAAGTTGCTCAATTGAGCAGTGGAGAAATCGGCACTTCAGTAGCTTCAGGGTGAAATCCACCTCCTGTAGCCCATTCAACACAAAGTCTATAGCGACGTCATGCTGTGGAATATCCCTGTCCAAGACGGGAACATCGCCTAGGTGTACAATTTAATCCTTTTTAGTAAAAGCTACACGATTCTTTCTAGTGTGCACACTTTACACTGAAATTGGCATCACTTCCACCCACTACCTCCGTTATTCTCAACCATTCTAACAGAAGTGGATTTCTTTAATAGTAGAGGTTAGGTAATTTCACTGTGGATCGTGGCTCATAAATGAATGAGGTCCCAGACTTAATCGACCGCCTACACTACTCCAAACAGTCCATATCCACAAGACGGTTCCCTGGCTTGAGATGAGTTACTCCCTTAATTCTCCACTAAAGAGACACTTAAACACCCATTCCACAGGTGGTGATGCCTTAGCCGAAACGTTAGAGTGGACCACTTCATCTCACACACCTCATTCACGTCTATCAACAAGCACAGTTATCATCCCCTACGCAATCTTGTTCAATCCCCACGTTCCTCTGTTAGCAAACAAACGAAAAAAGGAAAAATTTACTATAATGATGTAAAATTAATAGGAACATACAATACTGTGGAGACACCAATAACAGCTTGGCAAGGGAGACGTGGGCATTTGAAACAGTGAGGATTCAGGATTGAGAGAGTTTTATGCTGTTCCACGTTAGAATGTTGCCAGAAGCCACAATTAATCCTTCTAGTGTCCCCTTTCCTTCTTGACGCGTGGTCTTCATGGTCTTTGCGGTGGTAGCGGTGTTTCTACACCAACAAAATGCACATAAAATCCATTTTGAACAGCTGACCTCTCGCCTGCATTCGATTCACACACCATCGACACTTGAACCTGCTAAATGAAAACTGCAAGCATGAGCTGGGAGCAGCCTCGTTCAATACGTAGGAAATAAGGCCTTAACAGAGGTGATGGTTTTATATCCGCATGAACAATTATGATGCGACGGTATCAAGTGAAGTAGTAAGCGCTAGGTCACGTTATGCACGAAATGGACGCCATTTATTAAGAAAGACACGGACCAGAGAGGATGAGCCAAGCTTCTCATGAAGGAAGGCGTTTACGATTGCCAACCTATTCAGCAATTTGACGATTGAGCAACGTAGATGCCTACCAATCAGCGGCGACTCCACAAATGTTGATTTCCAACCCACTCGCACAGTAGTAATTCCTGAGACCCTTTAGTTGCTCGGTAAACTTTCCGATATCCAGCGTTTGCCTCACATCCGTTCAATGCCTTCAGATGTCTCCTATTAAAGCAACCTCTCCCCCATTGTGCCCGGTCAAAAGGAAATCACAATCGAGATATTTTGAAGACCGAACTGTTGCAATAGGCACGGAACTGTTCCCTCTGCTCGCCACGTTACGCACGTACTGCGGCCTGGACGTCGTCGTCGGCTGAATTCCAGCCAAGATCAAACATGGCCAAACCGTTTGAACTGTTTTAACCACAACCACTCGTCTTACTGCTCTAGACAAAAACAAACTCGGAAGACCGTGAAACGGGTTCATAAGTTGTAAAAAATAATACACAAACTATATTGGTCTATGGCCTAAGAGGCCATCCGCCTTCAAAGCGAGATTTAAAGTAGGAATGAAAATCGCATGGAGTCATTGTGAGATAAAGCAGTTCATGTTGAGGGCTCATCCAAGGACTAGGAAAAGGAACAACTATTACATATAAAGCGTGGGGGATCTACCTATCAATCTCTACTCTAAGAACGGCAAACACTTAGAGGTTCGTGGCAAAGATGGCACAGAAAAAAGAATTCACAACAGAAAATGAGGCTAGCTCGATGAAAATTGCTTAATTTTAGATGTCAAAGCCAAAAAGAGATCAAAACTTGAACCCACTGATAAAATAATTACAAGCTTGGATACAAGATCGAAGGAAACAATGCAAAAAGGCGACTCAGCAGAATAATTGCAAAAATTACATTTTGAGAAACGAAATCAACCTACGTAACTTTGCAAGTGACAGTTCAATCCGAGGCGCGAAAACTCTAGCCTGCGAATAAATTAATGTCTATTCCTTACAAGCTAACAAAAGGCAAGATACTTCAGCTTGTCAAGTGATTACCTTTAATCCTTTTTTCAAAAACAGATTTTACGAGGAAATTGCAGAAATGAATCGAATCAGTAAAAAACGGCGCCATAAGGAAGACGCGGTCAACAGAATAACGGGAGCTCGTTGGCACTCCATTAAAAAACAAAATTGGTCCTCAGTTATGAAAAAAGGGGAACCAGCAACTGTGAACTTTTAACCACCCTCCTCAAAAATACTTTAAAATTACAATGCTTATTCAAAATCTCACAAAATGCTAAGCATGGGCAATTGAATCGTTAATCATTCTAACGATAATAAGAGAGCTTCCCACGCTAAGATAGAGAAGTAACTTTTTGCCTACCGACAGCAAAGAGCAAAAAACCATGGCAGAGTGGGAAGAAGCAATAACGCAACGGTCAATTGTAAAAACCACGCATTAAGCACTCCATGATAGACAGACATTGACCAGTTTGTAGATACCCTGATGATTGGTGATGCAACCCCTAAGAGAGACGCTTATTTACAATATTGATGCCGTGCCAACGTGGATGAGCCCAGATCGGTAGATACGACCACGGCGATGAGGCACGCAGCTCTTTCGCCTTCGTTTGGCGATTTTGAACACCTAAACAGTCGATACTGTCTTGTGCAATCCCCTACTTCAAGACCAAATCTTGTACAACAGATGCTATGCTTACTCGTTAGAACTATCATCTCCGACGTTTTGTAGGAAAATGGATCCAGGACCATAACGGCATCGACACAGCTCTGAGCTGACGTGACGTGACCTAGTATGTGACCTAGCTAGCCTTTCAGCATTGCTACATCTCATCTTCGGCAGCACCTGCTCCTCTCCCTTACCTTCAACCGGTACAAAGGTCAGCAAATTGAGTAATCTACCAAGATAAAATTGATGTTTCCCCTTAGTGGCTTTCCACTCGTCCGACCAAAGCGCTTTCTTCCCACATCTTAGTCATCCAAAATTATTCATTTTCCACTATTTTCATGCTCTCTGTGAACGCTGTAGACAGGTCCGTCTCAACCAGCCTCATATCCACCGCATGCTGCCCGAATTGACCTCTACACATTCCGCAGGTCGAGAAAAGGACTGACAAACAGATCGATGATCCAGAAAATCGACTGATGGGTTGGCAGATAGGGAGACTGAAATCCACGGAGTTGCTGGAAGGTCATTAGACGGCCAACACTAGCCTTACCGTCTCACCTAGCCTCTACCTCTACATCTCTACTAACCGACCAACCAAGTGAATAAACAAGAACAGGGGTGCAAGTACGTAACAGAAGAAATCGTCCCAAAACAACACCATTAATAGGCATGACGGTGGAAAAAGATACCAAGAATAGAGGCAGAAGCAAAGACAAGATACTACTAGCGACCGCTGTCGTATCCAGGGTCTCATCACTGCGGTATATACGCTACAAAATAAGTGGCGCGCCGCAAAAAAAAGCACTTGTGCGACAGGCACAAAACCAATTAATGTCACGGGACTGGGTAGCAAGCCGGACCAAACCTGGCACCAGACATTTGCGCCCATTAACCTGGGCATGTCTGTGCCGGTGGCATCCCACCTCCTCCACCCAAGCTACCTAGTGCACCTACAACTCCACTACACGGAACACAAGCATGACAGCACTGTCAGTTAACACTATATGTAATAGACCAGTCAATATGTACGTGTTTGCTCAAAACAATAGAAGTACGGTGCGTGAACAAGGCAGCTAGACATAGCTAGTCATTCCATTCCGTTCCATTATGAGTAACTTCCATCTTAGCCATTNAAGGCGCTGTTAAGTATAGAAGTCTTACGTGGCTACCTCAGGTCTTCTAGCGCCTTTATCGGTGCCACTCTTACAGGTAGACATTAACCTCGCCATCGGGTGGTTTCCCTTCTTACATTAGTGCATGGTCTACATTATCGTACCTTGTTATAGTGGAAGGACAGTGGATAGGCACAGGGCTGTGCATTGTACACGAGGCAATTTTTGTATGAGAGAGCATTGACTACTCGAAACGCGTATTTGTTCAAACGGTGGTGGTATTAGCGGTACGTTTCGAGTAAAAGGTGTGGTCCGTATGTGTACAAGTTCTCCGAATGTGTCTGTCCTAATGTTTCTCTAGCCTTGTGTAAAACATTCGTGTCTCTGTACTTATCACAAACATTGTCACCTACTACCTACCTCTCACTCTCATTTCGCGATCTGTAAGCAGCTTGAGCGATGAAACACCAATCCATGTGTAAAGCGCAGCCTCCCATGCTAGGAGAATACGTCAAGATACTACTACTGGCGACCACTGTCGTATCCAGGGTCCCATCACTGCGGTATATACGCCACAAAATAAGTGACGTACCGCGAAAAAAAGCACTTGTGCAACAGACACAAAGCCAATTAATGTCACGGGACTGGGTAGCAAGCCGGACCAAACCTAACACCAGACACTTGCGCCCATTAGCCTAAGCATGTCTATGCCGGTGGCATCCCCCCTCCTCCACCCAAGCTACCTAGTGCACCTACAACTCCGCTGCACGGAACACATGCATGGCAGCACTCAGTCAGTTAACACTATGTAATAGACCAGCCAATAAGTGTGTGCTCAAAACGATAGAACAAGTACCGTGAGTGAATAAGGCAGCTAAACATAGTTAGTCATTCCATTCCGTTCCATTGAGTAACTTCCATCTCAACCACTTTTAGCAGCAATAATGCGATCAAAATGAAGCAATGCACCCAGAAACACGAGTCACGAGGGTGTCAGGGTGTTACTTTAGCATCTCTGACAGTCCAATGTTCTGACGAAGATTAAGCGATTCCAACACGACCATAGACAGCGAAAAACAGATCTCCTTACCTTCCCCTGTCTATCTACCCTACCCCCACCAGTCAATTAACCCAATCAATAGATAAGTTAAAAGCGCGTAAGTAAAGAAACAGATGAAGCTTAACGTTTGCCAGTGCACATTTGTCTGTGTCTTGAGGGACATCCACCAACCATTAGCCATCAAGGATACTAACCTGGCTAGCCTAAGGGAGACGCTAAACCTACATTTTTGCCTATTTTCGCAACCCATCAGTCAGCTATTAGCCCCAAGGAAAAAACAACTAAAGCCAAGGTTAATTACTACTACGACCAAGGCGAGGTCGACGAAGACTACGCCGAAACAACTACGCTGATACAGGAGGAGGAGTGAATAAACCGAGGCAATCAATGGGCTTCCCTCAAAGTCATCTCCATGACAATACGTTTCTGATACACACCCCTTCATAAGTATTTTGGAGGCACGCATCCCAGGATGCTTCATTTTACGGTACCAAACGTGCACAGTCCGGAGGTTCACACAAGGAACACTAATGAGGCAGATTTAAGTAACATTAGCAGAAGGAACCCGCGAAGCTAACTGACATTCAGTAAAACTTAAGTGCGCCCAAAAATGCGCATTCAATCACGAGATGGTCCTCCTCAAATCCGCTAAATAATGGAACTAAATTGAGCAGCAGCAAGCTTTCTAATCGCAAGCAGATTCATTAGAGTCTACTCACTTGACACAACTGTGCGCAGTGTCCATGGTACTGTTCCGAGTGTGAAAGAACACTCATTTGGAACCGATAATTACATTCCATCGCAAATGCCCACATGTGCAATGAAGCAAACTGCATTAGCATCCTGTACGCTCAATCTGACAAGTACGAGTTTGGCATTCTTTGTAATAAAGACACGCAAATTGTCCCAATTAAAATTCTCAAAAAGCACATGCATATTCATTAAAAAACTAAACAAAACCTTTCCCGGTCAGATTAGAATGAAAAAACGAGTAATAGACGAAAGTACGCCGTCTACCCTTCTAAACGCAAAACGATAACAAGATGCGCAAAGTGAACAAATTCAGCCAATGGTATGACCGGATGTCAATGAGCACAAAAGCTAGAACTGTCAACAATTAAAGTATTCTAGTGCTGGGTGAAAGTACCCAAACAACTGGTGGCAGCAAACAAGTGGAACACGTGGAAATGAGAAATTAAGAAGACACAGTTAGCCCCAAAACGGTCTTGGATTCTCATCGAACAGACTTTGCCTGTGGCCAATGCAAAAAACTACACCTCACACTCAGGCGTAACACCTCATCAAAGTTAACAAAACGACAAGCAGCGTGTGTAAATAGAGGCCTTTCAAATGTGCGTAACTATGCATTTATACTCACCTATTAATCGGTGAGTCCCTTCCTCCATGCATCCACAATCATCATACTCATTGATGCGACCCTTTTTGCCTACCGCATCACAAAGCAGAAGCCATGACACGGCACAGCACCGCTTGCAACATCCTTCGTGGCAGACTTCCAACAGTTTCGACAAAATTCCACCAGCGAACGCTGATAGCCAAAATGCCCTGCAACGGCAGCACAGCCTCAACAAAACACCTTTCCTTTGCAGGGTCGGAAGAAAAACTGTCAATATGCAGCCTCACTTGTCCAGTCTTCCCCACTTTGCGTGGTAAAATCCGATATTTGCATTCTCCCATCACCTGCATCACCAAATACTCCACCCAAGGAACACCCTCAAATCTGCAGGAACAAACTGAGACTTGAAGAAGCAATGTCAATCAAGGCGACGGATCGATACGCTGTGACGAAAGTATAGGCTGCACGTTGACGCCTCAGTCGCAGCAGTCTCTACGACTTTGACTTAGGCTTGTTCCGATTGCGTCTACTGAAGTTACAGAGACGACATTCATTTTACCAATGAAGGAAATACCCAAGTATCCTTTCGGAGGGCACTGCAGATATATTAGCGTCCAATAGACACGATAAGTTCGACCGATGGGATTATTGTAACAATTTGGAAAATGTAGCTGTCACATTGCGTTTGTAAATAGACTTCGAGGAAAGGATAGATGACGAATTCATTGGGGCACAGCGCAGATCAAATCAACTTGCAGGCTAAGTAGACAGCAGGAGAGAAGTCAAACGTCAAATTCGGCATTTTTTCAGCAATCACCTTGAGCATATTGAGTGCACCACCACAGATCCGGACCATCTTTGACTTCACGTGAAGCCTAAAATGAAACAGTTTTTTCCTACTTGAACTAACAAAACTTATCCAGCCAAAACACTGCCGCAATTGAAACACGCAACGTGCCCACTATATCGACAGACAATGCACTAAGCACGACCGATGACCTCGAAACTGCCAAGCCTGAAGAACCACTGTCAAGCAAACATCTTTTAATCTTAAGAGTTATTGAAAATACACAAACGCACTATCAAGCTTGGCCTTAGAACAACTGCTAAAATTGATCCTAAGCTACAAAAAGGCATTATACGTCATGCAAACTGCGCCGTATTTTTTCTAAAAGAGGCCTCAGAACATTATGCACCACATGTGAGAATTGAAACGCTATTAACTTAGATGACAGGTGATCGACACAACCCTTATGGATAGTGAAAGGGTGATCTCTATCGACACAATTATTACACAATGGATAGGGGTTTAGCACGCCTCCCGTTTGTCACCTCGTCTTCTGCCTCAAAACCCTTTGAACAAATAGATTAGAGCTAACGGACCTTATTGCAAACTTGGATTGCTCGGGCTACTATCTTTCGTTTCTCCTCCCAGGAATTCTGACGAAATCATCATCACCAGGAGTGCGATGGCTGCCTCTTCGTCTCTCAAAGTTCCATTTCAACAATAAAGCATTGCACAAATCCTTCGTCTTACCGGTCCCATCTTTGCTACTGCCCTTATTGAGTGCCTTTCTTCCAGTCATTAAAGTTCAAACTTCATTTTCGCATCTGATCAGTGGTGCACCACCTTTGCAGAGGCACAGATGCAATATTAAGCGATTGATGGCTATAAACCTAGCAGTGTGGTGTGGACAAAACAATCGGTAGGTGTTGGAACGTTTTCATATGGCATGAAATGTAAATGGTACAATGGACAAAAGCAAGTACGACATTAAATCGTGGGGCATTTTCGCCTGCTCCTCCTCCTCCCCCTATAAATTAACAACCACACCCCAGCAATAAGTCACCTCAATCAGCATTCACACATACGGGCATCACGAAAAGCCAATGCATCGTACAAAGGACCTTAATAATATAACCTCACATCATACCGCTGTTGTTGTTACTGTTAAAAGCCTCAAAATCTAACTACTACCTCAAATTGAAAAAAAAAAACAAAAAGAACAAGTAAAAATGGTGGAATTGTAAGCCTATGATAAGATCCCACTCAACTTGTACAACACATACTGTCCCATGAGGGTGTACCCACCAAGGTACCGCCCTCCCCTACCTTTCCACTCGCTGCCTGCCCGGCGCCGCACCCGGTCTTCCACTTGATTTTGGGACCTTCCTCCAAGCACACAACTGCACTGTCTACCCACTTATGCCCTGCGTGAAGGAATGGTCCACACTGAGGAGGAGGGAAAGCGAGAGAACTCTCAACCGCATTCATTGCTCCTCGAATAATTGCTTTGACACCACAGCTGTCGCCGTCGACATTGACCAACTCAAAAACCCCGAGTGTGGTCTCAGTGCCTTCCCATGGATCGGTTTCTACGTCCACACTTCCCCTTGCCATTATTACCACCGCCGACAACAACGATGCGTGTTATTGTTGACGGGCAGCCTGATGAATCCGTAATTGATGACGACAGCGACGACGACGTTGAGAAACGTCACGTAGCCAGCCTTGCAAACAATGCCGACGACGACGGTGGTGAGGTAGCCAGTGTTGGTCAGAGGCCGACTATTACAACACACAAACCCTGTACTTACAACTTTTGCGCACAAAATTGACACCTAATGCCACTCACTCACGTCTCCATGCCAATCACATAATAATGCTCAAGAGGAAGTAAAAATCCCTTTTTGCTGTGCTTTGGACCTGCAACCGCCTTGGCACCACGTAAAGTCAAGTGATTGGTGAGTACTCCTCCTCGCCTTCCCTTCCAGCAAATGAGGCCCCATTCATCACAATATCGCTCCTTCCCTATTCAAATAACCCTCCACCTACCCACCTACCTCAATCAATTTCCTCCACTCCATTGTTCAGCACAGCGAAAAAACGCGAAAGTGTTGCCACCCAACAAACACCCAAAATTCGTCAAATTTTCTCTCGCAAACCTCATTAACAAAAAAAAAAGAAAATACCAATGCACATAGACCTACGTGCAACGAAAACATTAACAGACAATAAGACAACAAATGCACACCCCAAACTTTAAAATTAAAAAAATACGCACCCAAATTCACAAAAAGAAGGGGCACCTAGAGTAAGTTTAAAAAAAAGCTCTGGAACACTTCTCCTACTTCCCATCTTTTCAGTGTTAACACAATCATCAGCGCAACTAATCAACGTGGCAATAAGTCCGCCCCCTTCCCCAATTTATCAGTGCTACACTTCAGTTAGTCTACTGAGCTTGCGGACATGTAATTCTTACCCAATGTTTGCGCCCAGCAACATATAAGGTCACACCTACCGCTATGCCATCCAACACACACTGCTATCGTCCATGCCAACATCCACATCACGAAACCGAGAAGGAGACGCCTCCGCCAATAACTCTACAAGCTCACATTGCCTACCACCGCCACAGTAATTTCGTAGCATCAGAACATGAAAAAAAGCAAGCAACGGAAGAGCCCATGGGTGAATGGCCAATGCGCTGCAAAGCTAACGCCTCCGAACATAACTACTAATAGGAGGAAACACCCTAACAAGCAAGCGTTTGGGAGTGCTGCGAAGTACACTCTGCGCAGTGATGCCAAAGCTTCCCACTAGTCACCCCTTCTTCCTCTGCTGCGTCCACCTCGCCCAGACACCAACGCATACCGTCAAAGCCGAGCCTGCCATTAAGCCATCACCGAGATCTTCTACACAACACATTTTGAAAAGCCCACATCAGCACAAAAAATCATGGTCCCCAAGTCAATGAGCACGTCGAATCTATAGCTACACAAAAAGAGCAAAAATTCACTTACAGCAACCCAATCTTACCTGTGGAACGCGTGAAGTGATAGCGAAGGCGAGCACCGCACTCATTGGCAGCAGATAATACCTCCATTTTTGCACAAGAAGAAGTCTTGATAGGAACTGCAGATATCTCTTCAACGCCTATTCTAGCATGTGAACGGATAAAGGCAATGGATTAAAAGGCATATAGATATAAGGGGTAATTATTGGCAAGCAAGTAATAAATAGGCACCAAACAATCTTGATTTTCCATAAAATTACTGTATAGAAAGAAATGAACGTAATTAGCCCTTGTAGTTGGGAAACAAAACGTTTTAGCATTCGCAATACGAAGCCTTCGCGTTTACTCTGGCGAGTAGACGTATAAAGAAAGCTGTTCGACACATAAAAGACCTAGTGACAGCTAGAGATCAAAGAGCAATAAAAAAGGGCCAATTACTTACCAGATTTCCAACTTGTCCCAGTAAATTAAGCCCATTAACCGAAAATAATGGCCACCGAGATGCACACCACTTACGTGCTTCACGTGCAAATCTAGCCAATCACTTTATTGTTCGTCCGATAAAAGAAATGCGTTCTAATTTTGTGTATTTTAATAAGCTAAAGGTTCTTAAAAATACCTGACTTTGTAGACAACATATTTATACATAAAAATGCTACTGTAATATTTGATCTATTAGCCATAAGTACGCAATAGTCAACAAACCTTAGATATAACAACGCGTTAAAATAAAATTGCAAGGGCCATATACGAATGAAAAGCACAATTTTATTTGTGCTTTTATTTTTTGGCAATTTATTCGTTTGTATATTTTATCCAATATCAAGTTTGGCTAGTGCAACTAGGTTTGTGAGTCCTGTCACAACGTATTTTTGCTTATGATTTAGTGTAACTTTAACTTACTACGGTAATTTTAATCACTTTACAACATATACCTAAACAGCTATAATAACCTGAGTCCTGGTGCGCAGGCAAGTGACCAATGTAGTGTCCTGAGATTCCCTTAAAAGGCAAAATAGCAGGGCAGAATTTTTATGTAGTACTTTGTTTGTTGAAAGTATCGGTTTCGATCAAGGTCACAGAGGTGGCCGTATTGCTTTAGTTGCGTATGCTGGCCTCCGAGCCATGCCAGCAGCTTATTTCCCTCTGCCCGTTGGACATATATATATGTATATATATATATATATATATGTATATATATCCTACCCTGGCATTCTGCCCTCTTTTGCCTTCGAGAGAGTCTTGGAACGCTATATATATATATATATATATATGTATATATATATATTCTAATGAGCTGTTGGCAGGGCTTGGAGGCCAGCCTAGGCGGCTAGGGCAATGTGGCCACCTCTGTAACCGAGACCGATTCCGACGGTCCAAACAAACAATTTATTACATTCCATCCCTACTACGGGAAGGCTGGCTGCGTTTAGACACTTTGTTATGAGCAGAAAGAAGATATAGGGCAACTGGGTCTAAGTGCGCAATCCAAAGCTTAGCTTCAAGCTTACATAAAAAACGAAAAACCTGGGAGTATAGAAGTATTGGTGCATGTGTAAATATAGACAAGGATTGCATCAAAAGCATTTGTCCCGGACTGGGTTGGTGGTCAATCGAGAGGCCAAACAATGCAATGGTAAGCGCTGGGCAGGGTGCTAAAATAGTGCAGGAGGCAAATGACGGTATGATGGACTCCTGTTAAACTGGATTCCAGCCCCCTTCTCAAATGCGCTGACAATATCCAGCACAGGCAGTGGATGTATCAAATGAACAAAAGTCTGAAAAATATTCTGCCTTGGTAAGTTAAATATCGTGCGTATTGGTTATGTACCGCTTAAATCACTCTAGTAAATTAGTTCAGCCAAGTATCCCAACACGTGATTTGGAGTGCTAATTTCACCGCAAAGTATAGGGAAGCTTAAAAGCTAGTTAAGGTTGAAGGTAGCTAGGATTAATGGCTCGCCTGTCGTAAATTGCGCATATGGGTATGATTGAGGTTGCTGTAGTGCTTGCACACATTTAGAAGACTCTTCCATTTTGAGGGTGTCAGGAGGCCAATGGAAAAAGAAATCGCGGAACCTGAAGGCTAGGTGCTCTCCCTTCGCCCTCTCGCTCATCGCGTGCGTTGTTTCAGCATCGTCGCAACTGGTATTCCAGTTTAATTCGCCTATCACGGTAGAACAATGGGTTGCGTCTTCGAGTGTGCCGTTGGATAGAAATTCAGACTCCTTCCACAAAGCCGATCACTGCATACTTTACTCAAATACATAGTTAGATAAATGTGCAAATGAAATAGACTCATGTGCATATGGAAGAAGGAGGGAAGAGAACAAGGGAGGTGATACCACAGCCCTGTGCCGAGACATTTAACGATGACCATTCCCATCCCTTTCTCCCAATTTCCCTCTATGAACGTCTCGTCTTCGCCTCTCACCCAACTATCCTTTCGTCTCGTTTTGTTGCATAATCGTGTTGCTTTTTCTTTACCGAAGAGGTGCAGTAAATTTCATTGTACTCCCTGATGCAAAGTAACAAATGGCCTTAAATA
Source organism: Taenia hydatigena (assembly GCA_036345935.2). Lineage (NCBI taxonomy): Eukaryota > Metazoa > Platyhelminthes > Cestoda > Cyclophyllidea > Taeniidae > Taenia > Taenia hydatigena. The sequence continues at coordinate 55,775 of JADWOT020001879.1, read as the reverse complement.
CACCTCTCTTAGCTGCATAGTAATCTTCAGAAGTAAGGCGTCGATTTGCATTGCTCTTACTGCCCCTGAATGCCCAAAAAGTGTCCTTCTTTTAGAAAACATCGAAAGTTTAAGGCCTAAAATAAGCAGTCGCGTCAAGGCGGTTTACTTAACTCAAAGCTTAGTAGTAGCGGTGATTTCTCTCATTCATTTTCGCCTCCTTTGCATGCAGTATAATACATAGAGTTCGGTGAAGGTGAAGATGCATAAGCGCAATTTATGCCTGCTCCTACAAAACTACCTACAGAGAGTGTTGTTTGAAGCCTACACCAGACGACACTAAGAGACACCACGCGGCATGTGCTACTGGTCAATTTGCATGCGTCAGATTCGATGTGGTCAATCACAAAACAAGCTGTCAGACATACCCTTCTACGCCTTGTACCGTCTTCTATCTTTCATCCTGCTTCACGCTGTAGTACCTACCATTCGTCAGTGTCTCCTGCTCGAAAGGAAGGATATTCTTCTCTGTGATCACTGCGGCAGAACATGCATCGGATTATGACAGCTTCACCACTACTACCAAGTAATCAGTAGCAGTGGTGGAAGGAACCGACTGCGAATTCGGTAGCATTCATGAGCAGTGATGTGCGGTGCAAAGTTGCAGTTACAAACTGTGCAACAATAGCAAATTGGCACTAGTGGTTAATCTTCAAATGTTTTTATTTCAAATCGCTTCCTCTTTTGAAAAGTTAGTGCATCAGTCTAGATAAAGGTTTTCTCCATGCTGAAATGCACTGAATAGAACATCATGGCAAATCAAGGCTAACTATGTGGCATTTGATCGCAAAGGGTTAACATGTGGCTACGCAATTGACAAATCGCGAAAATGGCATTTATAATGCTATCAGGATAATAGTTAAATCGCTGCAATGACCGGAGAGAAGTAAAGTAAAGTTAGGCTGCACGTCAGACAAAGCAATTTCGATAACTGCCAGTGGCATTCAACTAATAATCTGTGACTGCCATTTGTCAACTGCAGAGCTGATGGTGTAACTCGCCTCGCTTCGAAGCTCATACACTTCACTGCCAGCACTCGAGTGATCTCTGCACTTTATTCGGCGATGTGGTTAACAGTGTCTAATGTGAATTTTCTCAAAGCCAAACAAATTAGCTGTAATTTGTTGTGCAGGAGTGGGAACGAGCATTGACTGCTCCACGCGAAACGAAGCTGATGGTTAAACTCGTTGCGTAGGCGGTTCTGCGTGATCTCGTGGGTCACTTACACTAGATTTGAACGATGCGACTATTTGGCTCTGTGCAAGTTACTTGTTTAGAAGATTGCGTTTTGGTTTTCTGTTCGTGCAGGCAGCCAAATGAGTGTCGTGGGCTTCAGCCAATGGTCACTCGTTAATAGAAGTCCCAAATACTTCTTCAAGACGTGCTTAGGAGTTGAGCACAACGAAGTGTCTTTTTGAATTCGCACCCAACAATGTAGGAAACAAATATCCTCAAGCATACGGTGGACACCGGGAAAGCTTGACCGACCCAAAGACATGCAGATCCGTACCGTCCCTTTGTAGGAGGGAAGGAAAGCTTAAAGGGAGAATCATAAATCCATCAATTATAATTCGTGTTTCCACATTTATAAATACGCATTAAATGTCTACTTGATGAGGCTATAAAAAGCTAGTTCTGTCCTAAGACCCCGCATCAATGTTTCTGTTTGCTTAACCTCTTCTATGAACTCCGAAACGCATAGAAGAGAGACATGGAATAAAACCACATGGACCCCAGGACATTGGTGTGAGTGGGTCAATGGTTGAACACACCCCACACATCCGCTGTCACGTAAGAGTAGGACAAAAGTTACGTGCGGTGATATTACAAAATGAACTTCTGTCTACTTGTGTTTTTGAGACCCAAATTGATTTAAAAAATAACAATAGCACATTGGAGGCTGTTCTCTCGAAATTGAAGTGAATTAGTTCAACTGGAACAACTGGGATGCATGATGCTCTTATAAAGCTTGCGCCAAGTGGTAAGACTTAGACGCAGGAAATCAGACGTTATTCCATTGCTAGATGCCAACAGTGAAGGAGACGTCACATGGAGAAGTTGCACACCTCGGTTCCGATTGCTGCCTCCGATCGCACCAATATTTGACTCACGTCATCCCCTCGCTTCGTAGGTGGCCATAGCACCCTTCTGACGGTTGGATGACAGTAATCACACTCATTTATCATTTGGATAACTTTTAGCACCATGACTACCTTAAAAGAGCTGTGTCTATGAGCATGCTAAAATTGGCCTGAGCGATCGTCGACTCGAAATGGTTTTTGAGACATTGACAGGTTGAAAGCAACGGCGAATCAAAAGCAGTGTCAACATGAACTTATTCGCAACTTTATGAGAGAACTTAATTCCTGACGTCTTTGTCTCCAAGTAAATGAAGCATTAACTGCTGATGGAGAGGATGAATGGATTGAGCAATTCTGTTGGATGCATTTGGAGACCAGTTGTGAATCAACATGTCCATTTCTCTGGGTTAGCAAAGTATCAGCTAAGTGATTGCAAGAAACTTGCCAATTCAAGGCATACATTTGCATATATTTCACAGAAAATCATATGAGAATACATGGGGTGGGTGAATAAGGGAGGAAAATAGAAACGAATCATTTGCTGAGTGTAAGTAAACTATGATCAAAGTAGGTGGTGCCACACAGGGACACATTTAGTTGTTGGTTTGCATAATTTAAGCCTGTACCAAGAATTCACGTGATGAACGCCTTCATGCAAGCAGCTCTGCAACAATCACTCTCAGTGTTATCGTAGGAGCGGTTCCCAAAGGTCATTTCCATTCTTTCTGCTAGGGTCGTCACAGATCACCTCAGCCGCAGCATACGCTCTTCTCGCATCACCTCAAGGCATGCCATTAAGAAGCAAGGATAATGAAGGCTTGCATTCGTTTTCCGCGGCCACCATGACACTTCGTGAGTCTTCGCTGGAGCCAAAGGTGGGTGTGATGCGAGGGCAGAATATGCACTACCCAAGTGCAGAAGCTCCGGAGACCGTCAGCATGGCCTGCAGTCAACGCTGGCTGGTTAAAGAACAAAAACGCAGACTTTAATGCCCGCGTGAGCAAGTCGAAGAGTTGGAAGGCAAATTCAAGTGTCACGTTTACGCGCAGTTAAAGCACGCTATTGAACATTAGTTAGCGAAGGCTTACCACTTGTGCACTGCGGCCAATCTCTTGGTTTCTTCAAGGTCACCTCAGGTCCTTCAACGCAAGCCTCGCCTGCAATCATTCACACATTCGCACACACATCTCGTGCCATTTACAGGAACCACGTTGCCACCATTTTACAACGCGATCCGTTAGCGAAAAGTGGAGACATTGGTGAAACCGGATGATAAAGCAGAATTATTTTCTATTCACACATTCGACGTCTTCCGTAAACGTGGCAAGCTCATTGATCAACGAATTACTGTGAGGTGACGAACATAGATTTAATGCTCCGACTTCTAGCCAAAGGATTGGAAAAGTATTCGAGGCACAGTGACTGGTTCTAGCAGCCAAATTCCCACTCTTTCTAAAGGCAATGACCACTAAACAGGATGGAATGCCAATATATCAGAAACAGTTTTCTACAGAGTACGTGCCTATTACTTCCTTCATTAACCCTCTTTCAGTATAGTCAAGGCCGTGGCCAACTATGCGTGCACAAGCAGACTTACAATCACTGCAGTGAATACTACGTGATTGTATCTACTGGCACATAATCTCGGCTCCAAAGAAACGGTTTTCTGGTGTGTGAGGTTTCCAAGAACTTGTCTGACTTAAGAATCTCTCTAGACAACGAGACAGAGGTGTGGTCCATAGCCAGTGTTACGTTGAATCGTGGATTGATGGAACTGTGCATTCCGCTGATGGCAGAGCATTTTGAAGATGTGTGCTTGCGAAGGGAGGTACTGATGCAGACGACAGCACAGTACTTCGAGACGATACTGGAAAGCAAACGAATGAAAGACGTGAGTGAAGAGACGAAGTTCCGAGCGATTTGCGATTGGCTAGAAGCAGGTATTGGTGAGTGTAATGTGGAGGAAAAGGTAAAGGCATTTGGGAAGATGATTTCACAGATTAAGTTTACAAGGCTACCCCATAGTGTCAAACCGAAAACTGGATATTTGTGAGGAGGTACTTAGAACTGCTTATTAAAGGTAATCATTGTGATCGGGTGAATCGTTTAAAAGACGTGAGATTTAGGGGTGAGCAGTTCTGATAGGTAACTGCATGACTAATAAAGACACACAGACATGGGCAGAGAATGAAGGGCTTCGTGATAAATAACACAGATGTAACTGATGAATGGAAAGATAAAATGGATTAAAATGGATGTGAAGTTGAGGATTAGATACGAAATGGATAGATAGCTGCCTTTGTGCGTGTTTACAGATTTAATGCGGAATGCGTAAGCGGATTTGCTTGAGAATCGTGGGTGCAAATTAATTGAGTCACTGACACTATACCGTGGACGTGGCGAAACAGAGGTTTTGGTGTGTCTCTAACGGTTCGCCACTGAGCAAGTAGATAAATCACTTCTAATATCGAGGTATCCACCCTGCTAAAAAGAGCAGACTAGTCGATTCGATACGTGCTCCAATGTTTGCCATAGGATTCTGTAGAACTACCTCTTTTCATAAACCTCATGTCATTTTGCATTTTGACGATATGGTAAATTTTTGGAAGCGCTTAGAGAGGTGCTGATGATCTTCGACCGTAGTACTGTTTCGAATTTCAGGTATTTAACGTCTATGCCGCAGTTGCAACCGGACAAGGCGTTTAATGTCGAAGTTCCTTTCAGTGGAGGAGTGACTCTATTAGGCTGTGAATTGGTTTTATGGTCTTATTCCCTCACCTTTCAGGTTGAGTATGTCGTTAGTTGTGCTGGCTCTGGAATTAGTGTAACGTTTATATATTACCTAAATGGCTCTATTTCTTGCAAGTTTTTTACAACAAAGCTACGCGTAGTTTGTGCTGTCGTGTCAAAAAATGAACCGGTCTTCATTTTTTGGCAGCTGCTATAATGGAACGCTCCTTCCCACTTGTGAAAAATTAGACACCGTCATTGGCAAGTATGTTTGGGGGGAATGGGTCAATTATTATCTTAATAAACTTTAGACCGAGGATAAGTCATCGGTCTTGAAGGAGAGGCAAAGCAGATAAGTTACTACTCTTCCAAGAAATCCTACAATGCTACACCGCATGGTGTCTTCCATCGATCACTATTTTAGTGCCAGATGCCTGAACTTGAAAGTAGATGGAATAAACTTAAAGCAATCGCTGTTAATGTGTAAGTACGTACTCTGCAGGAAACCGGTTCCACTGGATTGCCATTTCAGCCTGTTAAGAGGTCGAAATCCTCAGTATAAGTGGGAATCGACTGCTACACCAGTCCACGTGCATTGACACTTTTTTCATCCTTTGTCTAGAGGTTGGAGCGTACAACCCATGCTCGTCACCTCACAGAAATTCGTAGATCGATGAGCTTGCCTTGTTTACGGATGACGTCGAATCTGTGAATAATAAATTATTCTGCGTTAATATCTGAATACACCACCATCCTCATTTTCCACTAAGGGATTACGTTGTAAGAGCGTGGCAAAGTGTTTCCCGCGTCTCACATGCGATTTATGTGGATGAATGAATGAATGCAAACGTGGCACGCGTTGAAGGACCTCGGGTTACCTTGAAGAAACCAAGGGATTGGCTGCAGTGCACAAGTGGTAAGCCTACGCTAACTGATATTTTAATTGTGTCCTTTAACTGTGCTTAAATGCGACACTTGGATTTTTAAGCCTAATCAATCTTTGTTTTAGAGATGGCAGGACGTGACGACGATTGTTGTCATCGCAATACAACTATGGGAGGCAGTACTGTGGAATAGCTGCTATTGCATGAGAAGAGAAAATAATAAGTGGCTAAGAGAATAGAATTTATGAAAAAAATTGAGAAAATGGAATTTTAGGGCAAGTGACAGAAACCGGAAACCCGTTCGTGCAAACTGCTGCTGCTGCTTCTTTCTCAGTTGATGGCGATTTCGGCTACATTTGGCCCCAATTTGTACGTGCTGAACTCTTTGGAGGGCTAGGAGTAGGTGATAATTTTGTGACAAGTTCCATGGATTGATTTGTCAAGATAGCAAATTCCTTTTACGTTTTACGCCTTAAGTGAATAGTGCTGGATCGTCTATAACTTTCGACCCTTTATTTGTTTGTGGCTGCCACCTACCTCCTTCTTTACCTTGCTTCTCCCTCCTTCCCGCCCTTATTCCATGTTACTTACGCATTGAAGGAGATTCTCTTTGATTGCACGATTCGGCATCATGCTGTCTCTGCACTTGCGTGGTCATAATATGGGGAATTTCTGAACCAGCTTTATTAAAGAGGGTTCTTAGGAAGAAATGTGCATGATATGACCATCGCCTCAACTTACCGTAGCGGTGAAATGCCAACTTCTAGTCTTGTGAACTGGACCAGTGCAAGTTTTTTCGTGACGGAGCACCTTGGCATTTGGCATTACTGTACTGCATGGACATGGGGCAATGCAGACCAGTTCAGTCATTTTATGAAAAGTAGGAGCATGGCATCAAGCAAAAGCAAATCGTTAATAACAAAAATGAGTAATTTTAGAACAAGAGGAGCACTGGACCTTTCTAGAGCTACAGTGATGGACAAATTTATGAATTGCTGGAAGATGACGCGACCTAGTTGTCATGAATTCATCCTCGCTTCCACCACTTTTTTGAGCATTTTGTTTTCATCCCCATTCGCGGCTACTGTTTAAACTTCATGAAGCCTTGGTACATCGGAACGATCTGTCTTCAGTCTTGGCGCAGCCTTGCCGATTACCACAGCGACAGTAAATACGACATGTAAGGTAAATGTGAAAAGAAATGACAGGTAGTTTCGAGTCAGTAAAGATCTCATGCTTTGCATAGCCCCTACACGATCCTTTGCTGATACCTTTATGGTCTTTGCTATCGACAAAAATTAACGTTTACCTTTGGGCATGGTTGGACAAATAGACTCAGTGTATCCTGCTATCGCTTAGCTAATGACGCAATTGAACCATAAAGCAATGTTACGTAAAATATGAGGATTCGCATGTAAATTCCTTGATAACTATTGCTAGCTATCCCAAACTGACATTGCATATTAACTCGCATCGCAAAAGTTGAACGAAGTATTAAGGGTAGTTTTCGATGTTGCGCCTTCTAAGTACAGCGTGTACAAGTCACAGCCACGCACTGGCTCGACCCTCTTGACTTTGGTAGTAGCGTGCGCCAACAAAATCCCGAATGTCACCTAATGAGTCAATCATGCTTAAACTTTTAGAGAAAGTGCAATGGCTTAAACTTTATGAGGTTCGGCTTTGCACTTTCCTATTTACACTTCTTGAAGTAAAAAGAGTGAGGATATTTAAATGAATGCATGCTTGGAATTACAATATTTTGCCTAAAGTTGGCATAACTTAAAATGGTGCTGGTTTGCTCCAAAGCAAGTGACTTCTCGAGGGTTTTGATGGAATTTCGAAGGTGTGATTTCCACCAACACTTGACAGGTTTGCATGCTCGAATAGCCAACACTAGGTTTTTTCATCAATTCAATCAAGCAACCATATTTCTGCGTTGGAGAAGCAGGCCAGTTCCGATCATCTACTCTGCGGTCGATTATAACGTCACATGACACATCCATAATCGGCTAAGGAGGAAGGTGCAATGTATGAGAGAAAACAACAAGGAGATGAAGTTATCCTACTCTGATGAAGTGTTATCTAGAATGCTCAAGGTGACGACGTTAACTTTGCTATAGGCTATTGCTGTACTCCTCGCACCTAACATTTATCATATCGTGAATGATTTTTTGCATACAAAGTCGATAAGTCTGGAATACAAACTCCACCTTCCAGCCATTATCGTTCACTTACTAACAAATTTTTGGGAAAGATCTGACACTGCCTCCTGCTCACAACCTTTTGGTTTGTTCAGGCGAAATGTTCATTCAGTTATCCTATAACGTTTGTGGTGCAAAGTCACTATGGGGCACTGGAAAATTTCATCAAACTATAAATAGAGTGAAGAAGCTACCGTACAGCAGGATTAAAAATCGTCCCATTCCACAAAACATTTAGAAGTAAAACTAATAAAATCCAATTAGTAGCAAACCGGTATCACAATCTGAGGTGTCATATAAGCGTGTGTGCCAAGATTCCATTGCTGGCGCACATTATGACTGTTGTTGCTGTAGCTTTGATGTCACGTCAATGCGAGGTCCAGTAACTGCATTCTCAATTTGCGCATTCGTCTTTTTCCAAAGAATCTTTGTAAGTGGCTCATTTACAACAGCATGTTCTGCTCTGTGGTCAATTTTGAAAAGGATTTCACGAAAACAACGGGACAGCCAGCCCTACACACCAAGAGTGCATCCTGAAAAGTGGTTTGGTGGTGACAATATTAGTTCACAGCAAAAGCCGTGGGAATGAAACCGAGTCCATGGATTCTAGCAGCGAAATGGAACTGCGTTCCTATTTCAGCATAAAGCAGTTCGAAATGACTTAGTAGTGAGACGATCAATCAACTATTCCAGTACTTTACCTCCTTTGTGGTGAAGAGGATCAATCAGTCGCTGGGGTCACACACCTCAACCATCATTTTGGCAAGGCAAAGTAGGAGTGCACACTCAAACGACGGTAAGAATTGATCGACAGACAAAGAGGTGTCCAATGGTTACTCCTGCAGGGCTAAGTGGCTTTCAACTGATCGCGTTTTATTCCTACCACTTTCACTTAACTCAGAATTCTTGCTCTCCACCTACTGACTAGCCCCACGTCTCCTGAAGAACCAGCTTCACTGTTGGATAAATTACTTGACTACCGCTAAAGGGATATTGTAGAATGTTGGTTAAAATGTCCTAAAAACGATGTACCATGCAAAATGTCCTCCTCTTTAACCCAGATAAAGAGAATGGTGACCATATTGCGCAGAGTATATTGACTGCCAAAGCAGCCCTTGTTAGCGTTATCGCTGAAACGAAGAAAGAGATCGGAGCCTTAATAACACAAAGCAGTACCGGCAGCGGTGCTTTATGGCTTTACGGCAGCGAGATCGAATGCTGGAACATCAAAAGATTTGTGCTTAGAAACCAATTCAGTGGATGATCAAAGGCACAAATGCAATCTCTGAGAACGTCTTATGTATTTTAAAAACGAAGGATGATTCTTGCCTCTCGGGACCGCCAGTGTCATGCTTTCTCTGCGCCTGGCTTGTACCGACATTATAGCCCATGATCAGCGACCAAATTCTTCCGAGGTTAAGGACAGTGTTGGAATTGACCTCTCGTCTTTTCCTCTAACATCGAACCATGTTGACAGGTAGAGAACAATCTCTACCATGATCTTGCGTAATCCGGCAAAATTTTTCATGGGGTCAGTCGTAACATTTCCCATCCTCGACATACTTTGCGTAGCCGGATGCCCGCGTATTCTACTGTGAGCGCCGCGTTCGGACTGCTTGCAATACCTGGACTCCCACTATTTTGTCTGTGACTTCTGGCCTTAAGTGTTGATTAGTGCGGACGGAGTCTTTCCACGATGCCCACTAGAATTATTCAACAGCATAATTCATTCCTTGGTTCGTTTAAGCAGGTTGTTGACAAACGATGTAAAATAGGGAAGTGCAAAATTGGTTCTGTGTGAATTAGTATGATGTATTTAAAGGCCTTTTTGGTTGATGTGACTCTACTGCCACTGTTATCATATAGCTGATTTTCTTTGGATGGGGAAGGTTTTCCACACGCATTGTGCCCCATACTAATGGCATTAACAGTTTACCAATGGCTGAAGCTATATTGCTCTGATTTTAACTCCGCGCTCACCAAATGTCGGTTTGATCTGGTGAATAGGGACAAAGGTTGTTTGTTTTCCATGGCAAAGTAGTGATAAGGGCTGTATGTTAGGTGATTTTGCTTCCAGTGACATGCATAGCTATGAAATCGTGCGGTTATAAGTTCTTGTTCAACCGCCGGAAATTCGTGTTGACACAGGTTTAAAAAAGGTGTTAATGGTGATGATGACGAGAATTTTGCAAAAAATTTACGTCAAATAATTGTTTGTGATGGGATAGTGTCTATTAATCTCATAGGAGGACTTTTCACCATAGTCAAGGAGACCTCTGGGCACAATATTCGCCTTGAAGTTTTGGTGCTAAAAGCAGATGGATAAGGGAACACGGAGCTTAATTCGGCGTTCTAACCATCCACATTCTTATTCCAAAGCAAGTGGACGAAGTTTCGAAAACTAAGAAAAAGAATGCTCTTTAGTTAAAAAAAACGAATTCCCTGATTTGAAAGACTAATTTGTTGGCAAATCAAAGCATTGTTTAAAGGTTGGACTTTATGGTCAGTGTATGTGTAAGGAAGAGTCGAATTTTGCATTCACTTTGGATACACGAGACGTTGTCTACATCGCTAGGTTCAAGGCATTAAACTTAACAAAAACGGCCTTTCGAGCACTACGTTTGGTAATGTTAACATTGGAAAATAAATTGCAAGTGACTTTGCGCTTTGTCGTATCCATTACCCCCAAATCCCTTGGCGATATATTTATTATGCGATGTGACCAACGCTTTCCGCTTCGCATACTTGATGGTTCGCTGTTGACGAAGGCCACCTGGCACTAGCAGAGTCGAGGACAACACTACCAGTGATGAGAAGAATGACAACGGTGAGAATTTGAAACAGGATTATTTGTTCTACAATTCCTGATAACGTGGAGAGGGAGCGAACCATGTGGTGATGTCGGAAGTGCAGCAAGCATGCGAAGGATCCGCTTTACCGTGAGCGCAAAAGAAAGAGCCAGCAATCTTCCCAATAACGTTTTGCTAAAATTTATTAGTTAATGCACCAACGTTTTGGTCTATTTAACTAAGAAAATGCTTTCTTTCCTTGAAAGGAAAACTGATGGTTTGTTGATGTTCTTATCTCAAACGACTTTCTGTCCCTCATCGTGTCAAACAATTCCATTGGTTTATGCCATTGTGTAACAGAAAATTGACAGCTGCCATCCTACGACAACGATGCATCTCACCATTCCGCTTGCGTGGAATTCTGTCTCACCTAAGTGCACTGGCAGTTTCGGACCGGCTGTCGCTTTTCATAATCTTTGTTCTGTTTGAAACGAGAAGGGTAGTGATATTAAAGTGGTAGATTATGCACACATGTTCAAATGCAGCATAAATTCAATGCAAACCAGGAAAACGCGGTAAAGTGAGTCAGCGATCTCGAGCTCTTTACTTCTGTCACCCTTGTTTGCACTAACCCAGATCGAAGTAGCATAATCCCAGTAGCGCAATGGTATCAAGCGATGGGATTCGTTTATAATCGCCTGATGAGGAGATTGCGGTCAAATCTCTCACTGTCTTACCGTCACAGGTCGCTAATGAGTCAACATGAGGGCAGATTGCTATTAAACTTTCAAGTAAAATAACTCAGGGGAGAGACTGTGGAATCGGAAACAAGGGAGCGGTTTACAATGTCTGTGGAATATGCGACGGGCCAGAGTTCTAGTTCCTAAGGATGCAGAAATTGTTAAACCTACTGTTTGAATGCTGCCAGTCAAAGATATTTACACACTTGAATTTGCTGTAACGCGACTCAATTCGCATTTTCTTACGATGAGATGGCAAGGATAAATTCAAGCTGGGAGTAGCATATCACGCGATTGGAGACACTGTAATAGCAGCTGTAGTCGTTGTGGCAACCAACATTTGGTCAATGTTACAGGGAAATTGAGGATACAAGTCCTCGATGGGACCGACTAAAAAAAGGGTTGAACTAATTCTTGGTACTCTGTCTGGTGCATAGCCTAAAATCACTGTAAGCTCTGTGAAACGAACTGCTCCGATGTTGGTAGATTTAAGTTTTTGAAGATACCAAAGTGGACGAATTAAGTAGTAACCATTTTATCGTACTAGTCTAACCAGCCTTATCTGCTCGTCAAGTAGCAAGTTGAGTAAAGAGGAATGAGGAGATGTAGAAAGTTGTGCTTATATTTATACAATTCTTTTAGAACACAAGGTTTATCATGCAGACAGTTAAGTAAGCACAATTTATAGAAATGTGCTTCAAGAGATAAGAAGCTCACATTATTCTGTGTTAGTGCATGTAAAATGACCTATTCGTACGTCTTAGGCTGATGCGGTAATTTAGCCGATCGCAATCGTCTTTAATGGCATTCCAGGCGGCGACAAAAATGGCAGCAGCGGTGACCCATGCGGCAGTGTCAGGGTTGACGCTACCAAATGGCATATATTCTGAAAAGCACTTATTTCGGATACTTAGCAGTGAGAAAACGTGGCAGAAAAAGAGGCATAGGAAAATGTAGATGCGATTGAGGAGGGGCAGAGTAGAACAACCTGAGAAAAAACTTGCTATTCTTATGCGTAACCTAGGGACCACACGGATGTTGGGTGGATGCACATGCTTTGCTCACTCCTCCTCACCAACACCTTGATGAATACCGCACCAACTAGTAGAATTCAACAAACACAAACCGGCACCAAGGTGAGTCGAATCCTAAACAAACAGAATTCACACATCCATTATGTCAAATATCTACCAAATAAAGGACTGCCATGTTCACCCGTTGCGAAAGGAAGTGAGGTGAACTGCAATGTGGAATTGTAATCAAAAGCAAATTGTACAGCACCAATCATGATTAAAGCTGGATAAAGTGAGAAGAAGAAGACGGCACTCTTTACAAGTTGCCACTTGGAAGACCCTATCGAAGTGAATGCTCAATGCATGTTGAACATATCCTATTTGTAACTGTTTCCCTTAAGAATATGAGATAACAATTATGGCAGACAACGAATTGGAAAGCAGTAACTGAGATCAAAGCTGGACATACGGAGTGGAAAAGAGCACTGTGACAATCAGGTGCTATCAAAGGATCGCACTCAAAACTGACGCTTTACGTGTCCACCTCAAAAATTCTTGTTACCGTTACCTTGAGTGACAAGAGGAAACAACAAGGCGGACAAGGAATTGCAGAGTAGCACTCGCGATCAAAGCAGGATGAACCGGAGTCGAAAACAGCAAGGCTACATATAAGAGGTAGTTAAGGTTGCGCCGCTAAATCAAATAAGTTGTTATCGTTTCTTGAGAAAAAATTAAAGGAAATTACAATTTGGAGCAAATGGACGAAAATAAACCGCAGCAATATATCTGTGGTCTCTTAGTTTAGGAGGCCGAAATAAACAAGGGAACAACCTCTGATTCACTTTAAGTAATGCAAGGTATTGCGCAACTGGCAGCAGAGAAAGGCACTCAAATGCAGCATCTCCAAGGTTGGTACAACTGTAAAAGCTCATCATTTAACTGACTTAAACAAAGTGGAGGTGAAAGCAGCAGGTTACTGTGTTGCATTCAAAGCAGTTAGTGCGTTACGTAGGCATCACTTTTTTTGTCGATTTGAGGATAAATTAAACGAAAGAAGCACATGCCATGGTTGGTTAGACAAGCCGACTTCATGGTCTACGACCTGTTGGTTGGTCAACATTGATTACATGCTGGCTTGGCGAGGTGGAGGCGTGACCTATGCTACTGTGCACCCTTCGCCCCACCACATAGGTCAATGTGTTGATATTTGTGTGCTTTAAAATGCTCCGCATTACCTAGACTGCCAAACCTTGATTTCTTTCCCACCATGGCGATCATATATGAGTGCGATGGAGAAGCAGCTTTTAAATAACATTCTCATGATGGATACACTACTTATCAGGTTGTGTTTCTCTATTTTTGGTGACATGGGAATCGGAGTTTAGAATGCTAAGGACTCCCAACAACAAACAACTGTGATGACAAAACAACCGCTAACACTCACATCAATTAGGAGAATTGTAAAGGCTCGCCAAATAAGTGTCACGTACATCGGATAATTATAAAAATTACGCTATCAAGTTTATCAGAATTATCTTTCTTCTATCGCGTGGACCATAAATTTGCGCAATGCATTTCCGATTGCTTGCTAACTGAGTGAGTGACTTGTGATGAGAAGCAGTTTTGCATTGCAGTGTTGGGTGGTCAGACTCACAAATCATTCGGCTACCGCCTCGATAGCCTACACTTCATATTTTTTCCAATCGCGAACGAAGGCGATCCCTACAAGTCCCTTTAGAAGACCAAATATTTGCCGCTGCAGTACATCTAGTTGGTAATAGTTGAGGAAATTATGAGAACTTGATGCATGGCAGCGCAAGATCTGCTCCCGCAAAATAACTTTCTTTTAGCCTTTGTGTGTAGATGAGATCTAGACACCGCCTTAGTTTTTTTATCCGTTATCCTTAACATCCTTTTAAACGATGTTCCTCACCACCTCTTGTCGTGTGATGATAGCTTGGGTTAAAGTGGTATAGAGATCTGAGAACTCGAAGTTTGATGAAAATGATAATGGAATTCGAGTTGCTTGATTATAGAGCACAAGCAATTTCGCAGTGGCATGTCTTCTTCAGGTGTATTAGTGAACCTATGTAGATCATGTTTGCAGACTGTAAAGGCTCGCTAAGAATGACACCATTCTAAGGCACAAATTTGGGTGTAGAGGTGTGCAAACTGTTACCTACTGGGATCGAATAACACGTAATTTGGCATTTTGGACATTTGTAAAGCCTTCATTCGTCACAGATTTGCATTTTGCCTTAAGCAACAAAATTTTACATAAAAGGATTCTTGGTTCTATTTGCATTGAAAATGACTATCTTTTGTCCTACTTCAATTGTGCTTTAATAAAAGGCTATTTATCGAATTGGACCACTTTTGCTAATCGGCTACCCATTGTGCTTGCACTGACTTCTACGTAAAGCGAAGCAGAATGAACTTTTACTTTATATCTCTGTGGCACGAATATTTTCAACTGGATTTACACTTTTGGACAAGATCCCAAGTCAGAAGGCAATGATTGGTCAACCTCCTCCAGACCGTTAATTTTACAACCATGCCGACTTCTACTGCGTCCAATCAGCGCAGCGCAACAAGCGCGTGCTTGACTCATTTAAGCCAATCGCCTTCGAAGATGTAGTGGGCAATAACGCAACATTGTGCGTGTTTTGGGCATCTTTAAATTTTGTAAAATCCTTGCCTAACAATTATTGCAAGCGTGTGCATTTGAAGAGTAGTGGGCATACTTTGTACCAAACACAAACAAATTGTTCCAGTTAAAATCATTCAAATGCACGTTTATATTCATTAAAACCCACCAAACAACCTTCCTTGGTTAAGTTAGAAATGACAATACAGGTACCAGACAAACGTACGCCACCCGTCCTTCCAAACGGAAAGCGAAAACAAGATGCGCAAGATAGACAGTCAGCTAGTGGCATGACCAGGTGTCAATGGGCACATAAACTAGAACTAGCAATATTTAAGATTTGCCAGTGCTGAGTGAAAGCACCTAAACAACTGGCGGCTGCAAACAAATGGAACGCATGGAATATAGGAAAGTCAGAAGAGACGTAGTTAGCCCTAAACCAGCGTTGGATTCCCATAGAACAGACAGTGACTATGGCCAATGCAAAACACTGCATCCTGCACTTAGGCGTCACAACCCAGCAAAGTGCACAGACAGCAAGTAGCGCGCATAAATAGAGGCTTATCAAATGTACACAAAGGGCATTTGTACGCACCTACAAGTCAACAAGTCACTTCCTCCATACATCCTCAATCATCACACTCGTTGGCGTCGCCTTTTCTGCCTACCACATCACCAAGCAGGAGCCATGGCACGGCACAGCACCGCCTACACCCTACTTTGCGCCAGACTTCCAACATTTTAGACAAAATTCCATCAGCGAACGCTAATTGCCAAAACGCCCTTCAGCAGCGGCACAGCCTCAACGAAATACCTGTCCTTTGCAGAGTCAGAAGATAATTGCTAATATGCTGCTTCTGTTGTTCAGTCATTCTTCTTTTACGTGGTCCAATTCGATGTTTACATCCACCCATCATCAGCGTCACCAAATGCTCCAATTGAGGATCATTCTCGAATCTGCAGGAACAAACTGAAATTCAAAGAAGCAATGCCATTCAAGACGACGGACCGACACACTGTGCGACGATGCAGTAGGCTGCAGGTTGACGCCGCGGTCGCAGCAGAATCTTTACGGCCTTGGCTTAGGCTTGTCCCGATCACGTCTAATGAAGTCACAGGAGACGACTTTCATTTCGTCAGTGGATAAGAAGGGAGGGCACAGCAGCTATATCCAATGTGATATAAAGCTAACACCTTCAAACATAACAAATGATGGGAGAAAAAGCCTTAACAAGCAAGCGTCTAAAAGTGCTACGAAGTACAGTCTGCGTAGTGATGCAAAAACTCCCCACTAGTCACTTCTTCCTCCGCTCCTGCTGCGTCCACCTCGCCCAGACGCTAACTCATACCATCAAAGCTGAACCTACGATTAAGCCATCACTAAAGCCCTCTACACAACACATTTCGCAAAGAACACATTAACACAAAAAATAAGCGCGATCCCCAATTCAATGAGCAGAGCAGCCGCCAAAGATCCCACACCCTTCGCATATATGTGTGCCCCACTAACACGAATGTCATAGTAATGAAAACAACGCACCTTTTGCCACACAAAATGTGAAAGGGCATACAAGTGATAAAAGCATGCTTCTACTCAAAAGAAGGGCCCACATCGGATTCATTGCCGAAGAGAAAAAAACAGCGACAACTCATTACCTGCAATCAAAGCTTATCTGAGGAACGTATGGAGCGATAGCTAAGGCGAGATTCGCATTTATTTCCGCCCCACAATGCCTCCATTCTTCGCAAAACCATAAATTTCTTAACGGCAGGTTTGATGTTTAACCCGGCAAATACACAGACGAAGAGAATAGACAATTAGGCATACAATGAATACTTATTAGCAAAAATAATGAGTAAGTGCCAAGCATTTGTTAAGGTTAAAACTCTTCTCAACAAAATTGCGGCTCCTTACTCCAAGTCCACAGTCATTATGGGGCAAACTAATTGAAGAATCACCAAGATAATCTTAGTTTACCACATAAAGTATTGTACAGCAAACAATGAACGTAATTAGACCTTACGGCTGGAAAACAAAGTGTCTCAGCACTCACATCATGAAGCCTTTGCTTTTACTATAGCAAGTAGACGTGTTGGGGAGTCAAATCAACACTCAAAAGACAGACAACAACTGTAAAAGTAAAACCGACAAAAAAGCACCAAATGCTTGCCAGATTTCCAACCCGTTTGGGCAAATTAACCCCCTATCTGCCCACCCACCTAACATTATTCCCCTCCACCCCATTGTTTAACACAGCGAACGAAAGCGAAAAGTGTTGCCATTAAACAACTAAACAAAACTTGTCCAATTTTCTCTCGCGAAACCTATTAACAAAAAAGGATCCCTATACATACAAACACACGTTTACGGAACGAAAACGAGTTTTAGACCATCTTGAAAAACACCAGTGTGCATAGATTTGTGTGCAATGGAAAATTAGTAGACAGCAAGATAAGAAATACAAACCTCGAACGGTAAAATTAAAAACACACACACATAGGCACTCAAATTCACGAAAGGAAGGCCCACCTGGGATGGGTTTGAAAAAACTCTGAAACGCTTCTCCTTTTCCTTCTCCCTATCTCTGCGGTGTTGACACAATCATCAGCACAACTCAACGTAACAATAAACCCGCCCCTTACCCCTATCAGTGCTATACTCCAGTGGGTCCTCTGAGCTCGCGCCCAAGCTATTCGCATCCAATGCTTGTGTCCAACAACATAAGAGGTCACACCTACCGCTATACCATCCAACACACCGCTATCGTCTATGCCAGCATCCACATTTCACAACAGAGACGGCGACACCGCCAATGACTTCACAAGCTTGCATTGCCCACCATTCCACAGACTTGCCAAATGTTACTTCACCACCGCCACCATCAACACCGCAGTAATTTTGTAGCATCCGGAAAGGAAAAAAACAAACAATGGAAGAGCCGATGTGTAAAAGTCCAATGCGCCGCAAAGCTAACGCCTTCAAACATAGCTACCGATAGGAGAAAGCACCTTAACGAGCAAGCTTTTGAGAGTGCTACAAAGTGCAGTCTGCGTAGTGATGCCAAAGCGTCACACTAGTCACTCCGTCCCTTGCTTCTGCTGCGTCCACCTGGCCCAGACGCCAACTCATACCAGCAAAGCTAAATCTACCATTAAGCCATCACCGAGGCCCTCTACACAACACGTTTTGCAAAGATCACATCAGCACAAAAAATAACCCCGGTCCCCAAGTTAATGAGCAGTTAAGTCGCCAGGTGTTCCACGCCTTCCACACATGTGTGCTCCACCAACGCGGGTATCATAGTAATGAAAACAGCGGATAATTGATAAAAGCATGCTTCTACTCAAAATGGGAAAGTACGTCGAATCTACAGCTACACAAAAATACAGCAAAGATTCACTTACAGCAATCCACTTACCTGAGGAAAGTGTGAGGTGACAGCAAAGGCGGGAGCGCACTCATTGTCGGCAGATAATGCCTTTATTCTCGGCAAAAGAGGAAGTCCTGAAAGTAACTACAGCCACCTCTTCAACGTCTATTCTATCATGTAAGCGGATAAAAGGAGTGAACTGAAAGACATTGGTTATAATGAACACTTATTAGCAAGAAAGGAGTGAATAGGCACAAAGCACTCAGCAAAGTTAAAGCACTTCTCAACAAAATTCTCACTCATCCATACCCACCATCAATATAAAAACAAACCGGCAACAATTTACCGCAAGAATCTCAAATTCCCGCCTATAGGGTTGCAAGGCAAAACATAAACGCGAGTACACATTGCAGTTGCAAAAAAACGTCCCAACAGTCACATTACCAAATTTAAATAGGTAGAAACGCAAGCAAAACAAACTATCTCGGAAGCGTAAGTAAGAAAACTAGCAACAAGCACGGATTTAAAAACCCGTTAAAATAACATCGTAAGAGTCTTAAACTCATGCTGTTGCAATTCAACATCAACTAACATTTTTGTCCGTAGGTGTTTGCGATTATCAAGCTTGCTGTCTGTAAACAAACTGATTCATAAAGTCTATTACAACGTACTTATGTTTGTGACTTAGTGTAGCTTTCATTTGATTCCATAGTTTTTACATGACTTTTCAACGAGAACTTAGATCCATCTACCATACTCGAGTCCTGGTTTACAGGCAAGCGACCGCAACAGCCTCCGCAACGCCGCCAGACTACCAACGACTTTCAAGAAAAATAATAGAAAAGGAAAAGGCAAAGGACAAAGGCAAATAAGGACACACTGGTATAATATTAAAGAATACGTTGTAGCATCCCGAGGCTCCCTCGAAGGCAAGAGAAGGCAGATTACTAGAGAAGAGTATATTTATTTAAACGAATCAACCACTACATACGTAATGTCGAATGCACAAAAAATGAGGCAAATTAGGAAAATATACAATCCAAGGGACAAAATTAAGCTTTATCTGACAATGATCTAGTTTTTACACTCAAATTCGAGGCATCCACTCAGGGAACGCCGATGATAGGTCTCAAGGCGTCTCGAAACTGTAGGTCTAAGTGGGTTATTATCTGCGTATAGATATATGTCACGATTTGCAGCGTTTATTACAAATTTATTTGCGTTCAACTTTACTGTCTGACTTGGACCTTTTCATGTACTCTTACTTATCTCAAGACAAATTGCTTTGAAAGTTGATTCCATTACACTCTCGTCTTGCTAGAGTCAACTAAAAGGTGACTCTCTACTTAATGCGTTGCAGTGGCATACGCCTTAGAAAATGTTATTTGCAGAGCTCAGTAATAAGATTGGCAGCTTTATGAATTATTTATTTTTATGAAGCAAGTTTAAGCGAGTAGATTAAACAACTGAGGTGAAATGGCGACGCGAATCGACTCACGTGTGACAGCAAAGGTGAGCTGCATGGAGGAATGAATTGACCGGCACGACTAGCGCCGGGAGACTGTAAAGTTGGCTTGATTTTCAGTGCAACATGTTGCAGTGACATTCGAAGCGCATGCAATAACCCTGATCGCATCCTTTAGTCATTTTCCCTTAATATTAGCCCCACACTCATTATGAGGTGGCAATTTGGCTAACTTGATGGATGTGATTCATGCATGTCAGCATACGAAACCCAGATAAACAAGGCTCTAGAGCCACAGCAGATAGCTACACACTAATCTTAAGGCACAACTACTGTGGAAGTCTTCGCCTAGGCCCAACCGTCAGGAGGAGGTTCAAATACGTATTTAGGGGACCAGCTGCCTAAAGATAGGTCTATCAAGGTATCAGATTCCAAGTCCTTGTTACATGGTGAAATGTCTAAAGATTAACAAATTATTGGTGAAAAGTGACCAAGCAGGCACCACTACACACATCAGGACTCTGAATTTGAGGCTGCAGACAATCGTAGTCAGGATGTTAAGTGACTGGGATGTGAACAAAATGGGAGCAGACCATTTAGGCAAACCATTCACCAAAAGTGACATTTTCCGGCCAAAGCCTCTTTAAGAGCATCCTATCAACACATTGCAATTGTTCCCCTCATTTTGTTTTGTAGGAGCACATCTTTGGTCATGTTAGCATGGACAACGTGACCGCGGTTGGCAGCAAAAGTAAAAGCAGTCACTATTCATTCCCGTCAGCCATTAGCATTTGATGAGTTAAGCGTTGCCATCGCCTATGCATGTAGTGCATCGAACTGCGTGGACTCCCACCTCCAAAACAACTCATTCTAGCGACTTTCTACTTTGGGCATAGGTCCCCATGAGAACAGCCTTAAAAGAAATCAATTTATTCTTAAAAGGTTGAGGTGCACAAAGTGGCTGCCATCAAAACATGCCATGAGGAGTACGAAGCACTTAGAACAGCAAAACACCAACATCACAGCCACTAAATGAAAGACAGCCAAGGTCAGTCTGCAGACGCTTTATAGAGAAAGCCAATAACTTGGTTTGTCAGTTCTTCTAATTTCTTGATATGCTCGTCTTCGTCATCCTGCCTTTGGTCTGTTTCAGAGCAAGGCTGATTTTCAAGAGACCCTGCCAGCGTCGTAAATTGTTGCTTGTGCTTCTGTTGTGATTGAGAGTCAATTGATGGGATGCTTCTAGCCATATTACGAACGTTTGGCCGTGCTAGATGCGGCTCATTGTCAAAAAATATCCCACCGATTCTCTTTCTTTTGTAGCGCTGGTTCAGGAACCACAGCTTGATCTAACAGAAAAGTCGATGACGAGTTTGGACGACTCAATAGTGGACAATCAATCACTACACACTAATAGCTCTCTATTAAACAAGCTCATTTAACACCCTAATGCTTGATTAACCTGAGTCTCCGTCATGTTGATTCGATGTGCCAATTCTTCGCGCTCACTCAATTTTAGGCATTTCTTCTTGTTAAAGCATTTAACCAACACACCGATTTGGTACGGAGTGAAGAGACACCCGCGTCTTCCTTGTCTTTGTGCCTCAGATACTGTCTGGCGCACCTGAGACTGTTCTGCGGTTGACGTTGTAAAGAAGTTTCCTGAATCATGCATAGGTACGGGAGCACCGCTTCGGTGGAGAAAAGAGTAATTGGGAAGTGATGAGACATTTGCATGAAGTCGTTGGCACGTATGTGGCAGTAGGAACGGTTGCTGTGCCTGTGGTTGCAGCAGCTGCTGGCATAACATTGAAGAAGTGTTGAATTGGAGTGGGTTCGTTGTTAGGAGGATCAGAGACGTTGTAATAGTTCGAATTTGGTCTGTGCCTCCACCTGGCAAAAAAGGCATAAAACCTTCAGGTACAAAAGTGCGCATACAAGGCGATACATAAGGAGTGATAAAATAATTTGATGAACAATACCGTTTGCTTGCAGTATTACCAGATGTTGGAGGTGTTCGGGATTGAGGAGGTCCACAGATATTATCAATGTAAAGCTGCGCATGATAAAACAGTGACCGCACGGCTCTGCGCTGTTCCTTCGACTCATTTCCTCACTGTATTTATAGGCTATAGGAGCCAATAAAATTTGAATTTACGGGTCAGACTAATGAGATTCGTGAGTATCAATCGCGTTGAACCAACTACTCTCAACGACGTCATGTCATGCTCAAGCGTTAGACACGAGTCTACCCGTGAGGGATGACAACTAATCGTTGCACGACTTGAATTCATGCCACCACAGCAGTATCCATGACTTATGCCTGAAAAGTTGTCTACAGCTCTGAGCGATCATCTGTCACGAAATTCGAGGCCTGTCCAATAATTATGATTTTCACATCCAGTTAGCAAACTATCCATTCTGAGACTTCTGCACACTCCAGAGTTTAAAACCAGGTCTGTCAGCGGCCTCGCCATCCTGTAACACGCAGAACCAAACACCTCCGAGTTCATGGCATGGTGGTTGGTGCCATGCGAATCACAGCAACAAATTCAGCATCTCTAGCGCAATGAAAAGAGCACGCAAACATGACAGCAGTGTGAGCGTAAACCTACCTGATTTATGGATCCGGTGTTACGTTTGTTGATGCTATGCATGTGGAAGTACCTACAATAGGTGGATATTTCTGCATAACTCGGTGGACGCAGAGCGCACTGCGTGCCCATCCATGTGTTACATGACCTCAAAGGATGAAGGGATTAACTGTGCGATGAAAAATAAGACACGTCAATTCAAAACCCACACAATTAGCATAGAACCTAATACACATCGAATGATGCGAACACGGGGCCAATAGTACTTCAAAGTACTCGGCAATCGATGTTAGTCTTTACCCCCTTCCCTCCCTTCCATAATTTTGGTAACAAGTAGCCAGAGAGGAGGACTGATGGTCCCGACACATTAGGCTACTCTCACTGCCATACACGACTAAATCATGTCAGTTCGTTATCAATGTGACAGCTGTTGAGAAATTGCAAACATTTGTAAGCCGTCAGTGATCAGATGGATACTAATGAAACCATGCTGAGGTGATGAGGTGTCGAAAATCAAGTACTGATCAAGCTATTTCTTTCATGCAGGAGGGGATTTTGGGAGGTGAAGTAATTTTTGGGCCTTGAAAGTGACATGGAACACGGACCTAACTCTAATAGACATTATCGCCGACCGCTTTGACAGGTAAAGCGTTGTCATCGCTCATGTATGTAATACATGAAACCGTGTGTACTCTCGCCTCCAAAACAATTCATTTTAGCGACTCCCAACTCCAAGCATAGCCCCCACGAGAACATCTTTAAAAGACATCAGTTTACGTATTTATGAAAAATTAAGGCGCACAAAGTCGCTACCACTAAAACATGTTATGAGAACCACAAAACAGCTAGAACAACAAAATGCCGGCATCACATACACTAAATGAAAGACAGCTGAGGTCAGTCCGCAGACGCTTCATAGAGGAAGCCAATAACTGGCTTTGCATTGCTAAAGTTGGCCGTTAGTAGCTTCACTTGATATCTACCATCACATCGTTAGAGTGAAAAAAGTAAAAAGATCGGAAGTATGTAGATTTGACAAATGCAGAGGTTGTGCATTGTGCACCAAGCTGGGTGAGTTTTTGGCAGAGCGCATAATTCGTGGTAGGCCTTATGTGCTGCCAGTAGGCTCAGTGAAACACATCTTCGTTATGCCTAAACAGTCGCGCCGCTCTTCTCCCCCACAAGGCCAGCAGCGACTTCATCACTTATACCGAGGGGTCCTAGAACGACGGCCTACAGAGAGTGGGGTCATGTAGAAGACCTTAGGTCAGGTCAAGGTTGGCACGGCTTTCATGAGAGATGTAACCATCTCAAAATACATGGAAATCCTCTGCTTTTCACTCACTGAACGAAATGCACTTTTCACTCACTGAACGAAATGCACAAATTCCGTGTTAGGAAATCGTTAATAATTGCGACAGCGCTTACAAGGGCTCGTATGGGTCTAAGAAACACCTCCAACAATATCACTCGTTCGAGAATTGAATCTATTAATGAGGAAGGATAAGTGCTTGGCTGAATAGATGCAAATGTTTTCATTCTTCGAGCACAAAGTATGACAAACGGACGCACCTTTTGGAAACGATGACCTCTCACCCCTCAGCTCTATCCACTGCAGAGACATGGTAAATTCATACACAACCTTTTCAACTTGTAGCGCCTAGCAGACGTCTCGATATCCTCCTCCCCATCTCCACAGGCGGGAAGGTAGAGCATGGCACTCACGGCTCGGGAAAGTCAAGCCACCACCGACAGTTTTATCGTTACCCAACTCCATATCTGGTCATTGTAGAAAGGGTTACAGAATGCTCATTAAAGTTGAGCGCATCTTTATCCTCGCCATCATTGGGCGGTAGAGGAACAACGTCTCGAGGCCTGTAAACCCAATGATAGTGCCTAGGTCACCCATAAACCCTGACAGCAACATGCGAGAAGGACGTCGCATACAATGAAGGATGCTTGGTAAAACGCCCATAGTGAACACATTGAATGAACATGAAATGAAGGAAAGATCCACATCACCAGTCGAATTGAGCAATTGGCGGAAATGGACTCCAGATCAGACGGTGATCACTGCATCACACAAGGTGAATGCATCAACGAGCTTTCAGTTGAAAGGAGAACCTGTAGTCAACGATATTTCATTCACCCACTTTCCTCCTTTATTCACTGCCGGTAAATGAAGTTGAGAAAGAAGTTAGGAGCAGCGGCGTGGGTGGTGGTAGACTTAAATACTGCTGTTGGTCCTCTATAAATGCAAAGACAATCTATTCAGAGAGCCCTTGCATTTGTGGCCCACGATGCAATTATTACTTTGGCCTTTTTCCCTGTCGTCCCAATGAATAATCCTTGGGGCCGAAACGATTAAAGACTGATGGTTGGGTCATCAGCAACTGTGCACATCAATGAATAGGCTGTAGAGATGTAAGTTAACCAAGCTGTCATCCGAATGGGTGAAATGCATCTTTGTTAAAATATGAACTTAAATTGAAACGGCCTTTCACAAACTAAGAGCCAATTAGGTTCCCCTATAAAATCTCTGTTGTTGAAGCGTTGAAAATTTCCTGAATGCTGCGGCTAGGTAAAAAGATTCTAAAGATCTGCTTTTAGTGATGCAGATACTTAACTAGAACCCATTCTAGACGATGTGTGGATGTGTGATTCCTAGACGATTCGGGTAGGTAACTTTGTACTTATAAGCACTCTTTTTACACAGCAGAAAAGGAAAAAGTTAATTACAAACACTTTCTTGCTAAAGAACTAACAAATAATTTGTAAACCATGCTGGCGTAAAAGTTCACATGGCCCAAGTGGATGTTTAGAAAGTGCTGAAGGAGAAATATCTTTTTGAGAGTTTGGTAAAAGCACTCAGAAAAGTATTTAAGCTATAAATTTCCAAGTGAAAGATTAATTTGCATCCAAATTTATGACGGATTAGTCAAATTAAGTCGAATTTAATTTTATTTGTTGGGTCTTTGCTTCCTTCTCAGTGGGTCGAATTTTGGTACCTGATAACAAAGTAGACAGGAACATTAGGAATAAAGCAGCAATTATCCAACTAATGACCATTTATTGTGGGCATAAAGTTTTCCTATTTTAATGGCAAATTTTGAGCAGAAATATTAGAGATAGTCTGAAAGGGACTAATAATTTGGGGATGAACACAATCACCTCGACATAAACAGAGGCGAATGCAAAACTGTAAATGGCTTCTTCGGTAACTAAATCTCTTTTCAACTAAGGGTAGGCTTAAGCATATTCAAAATCGGACACCGCGTTCATGGCGCAGCGGTCAGAGGTCATGCTATTCACAGCAACAAATCCATCACCTCTAGCGCAAAAAAAGAGTTCACAAAAATAACAGCGCCGTTTGTGTAAACTCACCTGACCGGTGAATTTGATGTCGGGTTTGTTGATTATATACATGAGGAAGTAGCTACAAAAGGCAGGTGTGTCTGCCTTTTAATTAAGGGACATAGACCATAACGCGTACCCATCCATGCGTCACATGACCTCAAGTGGTGAGAGGATTATTTGTGCGATCAAAAATGAAACACATCGTTTGAAAATCCATCGAATTAGCATGAAAATTTAACTCACTTCGATTGATAAGAATACGAGACCAATAGTACTTCAGAGAACACAACAATCGCTGTCAAGATCTACCTCAATTCCCCTTCCCCTCCTTCCATAATTTTGATGATAATCAAGCTGAGAGGAGGACTGAGGATCCCTCTATTCAAAAAGTAAACAAACTGATCATTAGTCACGATAACATAAAGCTTAGACGAATTAGACTGAAAAAAACGGTTTGACCCTTGCGTGTTGGGGACCGTGCGTTCGGTCGAATCAGCTAAGCCTTGATTTGTCTGCCAGTGGAATTAAATAAACGTGCAAGCGGTTAGCGATTTTGTGTTTGCGTTTAATGTGTTGATCAAAGCCATGTGTAGTGGCATCAAAGTACTCCTTCCCGATGCCTCAGATAAGGCACTTGGACCACAAGTCCACCACCACATGCTCTGACTGGTTTCGCAGGTCGCCAAAGTCGTCGATGATGGGACCTGCGAAAAGCAAGGAAGATAATTTGGACATACAATTTCACAATCTGTTAATAATCAGGAGCTCCGAACACACACCTAGCACTATTGTCATTTCGATAAACTAATTTGAGTGGGTCCTGTCGTCGACCTCGTCGATTGCCGGTGATGACTACCAGTCCATCCATGCACCCACCAAAGTTCCATCTAGATTTATTCACGTCCTATTAATAAAATCAAAAATCCCGACTTCGTCTGCTAGATCCTAATTTAGGGTCTAACAGAAGGAGGGACTCGAATGTCGGCGGGCGAATGCAGGCAGGTACATTCCGCGGCCTGCAGACCCATCCCTATGGAGGAGGTGGCGGCTCGGACACCGCATGCCTTTTGGTGTGTCTGTCTGAAATCAATCAGCAAAACCAATGCATGAGATAGGTTTCGATGAGTGATGACTTTACAGCTGAATAGCACCAGGACAGCTGTTAGATATGCCTACCGTATCAGAGGCCATAACCGATGGCGATTTCACCATGACAAGGCGTCGTGCCCTTACCCGAAAAGGGGCACTTCTTATTAAGCAAAAGGTCCCATTCGTGCACACTTTGTTTTGATAAAAGCTCAACCATTCTTGTAGCACCAGGGCAGAAAAATAAGCCTTTCAATCTAAATTCCAAATGGTGCGGCTGGAATTGCCTCGTGAAAATGGAGACTTTAGTAGACAATTTTCCACTTAATTGAAAAGTGCAATTGAGGTCAAACCTCTGTTTTTACATAAGATTAGCTATTATTTGATAAATGGGGAAGACAACAGGACATCCAATTGATGCGACCACATTTATCAAAATGGATTTCATGTGATATAAATTTGTGGAGGACACTCACATCAACCCTGGATAGACAGCAATGCGCTAAAGAGACAGGGTAGCTTAAATCTACTTATCAATTGAAATGGTCAAAAATTAAGAGGTCTGTCCTTTTTCGCCTATTAAGCCAATTAAGAGAATAGCGCGGAAGCACAAACCTCGAATAGCCGCTAAAGGATGATAATGAAAACGAAGAAAAGTAACATGGAAAGGAGGATCCGCAGCGCTCCATTTGCATCACCGTTGAGTGGTTCAATCTCATCGCCATTTCCATCGCCTGCTCGTAGACCCGTGTGGAGGTAGAAGACGAAGCACCGGAGAGTAGGAAAAGGGAGATGACCTACAGCGTTTGTTATACAGAAAAGAAAACAAGAAATGATGGGAGTGTGGTAATGAAATTACTCACAGTCAACATGTCAATGCACTTGTATTCTCTCTCTCCGTCCTCCTCTTTAGCGTAGACTTAACGGAAAATGTAGAACGCGAATGACAGTGTAAAGGTATATCACAAATGAAGTCAGCACGGCTGTCAATACGAGCTTAAACAGACAGGCCATCCAAGTCAGGAATCCATCGAAAGGTCCAGAAGGGTAAAAGTAGTAGGCAGCTGCTTAATCGCCTATCAGAATTCCGTCTTGTCGGCGGTTTACTTGCAAACCAAATTTTGGGGATGTTTGCTATCTTGACACGAATCTACCAGGTCTGTGGACCGAAGTCCACCTCCTTCAGCCAATGGAAGCATCAATTTCAGCCTGTGTCCACCGCTCTTATGCTCCAAATGCTGAAGACTTAATTTTAGACATTTCACAATGAATTAGGTTCTCTAATCACGTGGCCTGCAATCTCATCAGCTTTGTGCCTAACGAACGACCAAACTCATGTCAGTCAAAGTCACGCTCCCGTGGCTGGATTTACATTACCATGTAATGACAGTCACGTCGGGTTGATAAGCCAATTTTGGGCAGAAAACTCACGTTATCCCTAAGTCACTATCTACTACACTCACATCCTAGTAAAAGTATTGCACTAGGCTCGGACAGGGTATCACGTGGCCATTACACCTGTAGCGAAAAGGTCAAAAACACAAATGTGGTCGCAACCACCATTGTCAAATGACCAAAGGCCAAAGTATCGCGGCTTTTGGTTACATGCGACAAATAAAGCGAAGCATGACTGGGTTAAAATCTCGTAGACAGGCGCACTGGGAGGCTTATAAATGCTTTAAACAATCATAATTCCTTAGAGCAGTAATTTGAAATTGACTTTTTCAC
The DNA here is from genome assembly GCA_036345935.2 of Taenia hydatigena. Classification (NCBI taxonomy): domain Eukaryota; kingdom Metazoa; phylum Platyhelminthes; class Cestoda; order Cyclophyllidea; family Taeniidae; genus Taenia; species Taenia hydatigena. The sequence continues at coordinate 27,050 of JADWOT020001879.1, read as the reverse complement.
CTAAATGAGTTTGGCTATGCCAATGACTGCTTAAATGGAAGAAGGTCACCCAATGTTGGTTGAAAAGGCTGTGGAGGGTGTACATTCACGCTGGTTAAGCGAAAATACTCTATTTTCATGATTGGCTGCACATCAAAAAGATTAAGCCTGATAGTCAGCCAAACAACTCAAAGAGCTGGAATTCCACTAGATCAGTCACGTCTCACGCGATAGATGTCAGTGGAACAGGGTGTCAGACATGACCTACAACAGGCCATTACGTGATGCGCCAAGTTACCAGAATACCGTAAGGTTTGACCTATTTGTTTTCCATTGTGTGTAACCGATTGTACAATGGTGGCCAGTTTTTTGAAGGAAATAGCCACATCCATCAAGTGGTATGAAAAGAAGAAGTAGTTTGCATTTCTTAGCCGGGAAACGATAAAGTAGACCACAAGGTATAGGAACGACTAAATAGAAAAGAAGAATGCGTAAGGATTATCTCCTTAGTAAAGTCCGATCTTGAAGTCACTTGAAACCAACATTATCCGTGATGATGACACCCCACTTCCAAAGCAGGTATTGTAGATCCATCTCCTGAAGCCACGTTGGATGGAATTAACTGTTATGAGGCCTCCTCAGAACATCCACTTAAAGTGATTCTACTGCTATCTCCCTTGTAGTTGCCAGTTTGCATTCCAGGAAGTCGCTTTATCTGCTGTTAAACATACCGCTCTTAATACTTCTTAAGGACTTCTTAAAGGAATTATCTCAGTGCGTGTGAGGGGAGCTGGAAGTAGAAAGAACCTGTTTGTCCCACTGAGCTCTTAGCTCTTCGTTAGAAGGCTGTTCGGCTATCCATTTGCCTTTGAATTTGAGCAATCGAGATATTTCTTTCTCCCGTTTGAATATAACGAGCGGAACCTGGCAGCATAGGGTGAGATCCATTAAGGCTTGAGAAAACAGTTGTGGCCTCGACTGTTAGATGGCTCACCTTCAAAATGTAGTAAGCAACAAGCACATCCATGGAGAAGATTGAGTGAGCAATAACGAGTATCTTCAACAATTGACCTAAATATGAGGCCGTTCAGCTAATGCAATCCACTCCTCTTCCCCCTCTAGTCAATGTCTACTCCCGTGTCTTGGAGGGAGTCCGTGGTGCTGGATACGGTGCAAGTGATTGATGCGACAAAAAAAGGCGCCAAATGCAGCCTCCTCTGCCGCTCCTTCTGCGATGGGCCCTTATTTTTCAATCTAGTGGTGGAAACCCTAGGTTCGTTAGTAGAACTTGGAACAGGAATGATATTTAGTGTAGAAAAGGGAGCTGAAATTTACCCTGTAGAAGGGAAAGGGGATGAGAGCATCTAATTTGAATCAATAAAAGTTGCGCGCAAAAATCGAGATGAGGAAGGTGGGGGTTGAAATGGGCTTGTGTTCCCCGACCATGGGTTCCTCTAAGCTTTCATGCTGCAGCGTTTGTGGACTTTGTTTTCAAGTCAAGACAAGTAGCATGCACAATTCATGGGTAATGACAAGCACCTACCTATAGTGGCCTAGTGGTTAAAATTAAGACAGAAATTATTTCAATGACATAAACAGTGTAAGAATGAGTTTCGCAACTTTAAAGAATGGCATACATAATTCCAGCCTTAAAGCACTACTTAAAAGTAATCAGAAGCAGGAAATCTCTCGCGTCAGTTATGTGAACCTACAGTCTCGTCGGATAGTCAATGATAACATAAAACTCCACAACATAACGAAATTCGCGTAGCTGTACCTATTTGTAACGCACTACTGAAACCGCTGATAAGTATGCTGATAAAAATAAGATTGTCAAGCGATTGAAAGAGCCGTCCGACCTGACTTGGATGCAGACTTGAGTGCATGAGATGATTCCAAGTTTCAAGGTTGGCAAAAGTTACCTCCATACAGCAGGAAATTTAACTGAGTGAGAGAGACACTTAGTGAATACCACTTTTAGTTGCACCTATTCAGCATTCCCTTACGACTGCAGAAAACACGTGGAAAACGCAAATGAGCTTCATTGCCAGGCACTTTACCGCCTGCTCTCTTTGTTTGTAGCGGTGATTTTGAAACAATATCTTTACCTGGAAGAAGCGTTAAAAGTGTGATAAATTTTTAAGACTCAATCGTTGACACTCAACCACTACACACCACCAACTTTCCATCAAACAAGTTCTTTTAACGCCTTAATTCTTGACCAACCTGGGTACCCGTCAAGTTAATACGATTTGCCGATTCCTCGCGTTCATGAATGTTGATGTAGTTTTTTATTAAGCCATTTCGTTATCTCACCAGATGGGTACGGAGTAAAGAGAACCCTGCGTCTGCCTCGTCTTTGTGCCTCAGATAGTGTCTGGCGTACCCTAAAGTTGTTCTGCGGTCGACAGTGCATAGAAGTTTGCGGTGGCAGCAAGTTGCTAGAGACGGAAACACTTTATAATTAAAGAGAAATGTGCAGGAAGTGGTTGACATCTGTGGATGTAGCAGCTGCTGACTTAACTTTGATGAAGTGTCAATTGGGAATAGGTTCGGTGTTGGTAAGTTTGACATCGTAGTGATAATTTGTGATCACTCTGAGCTTTCACCTTGGTTTGGAGATAAGGACGCCAATGCAGGATTTCTGCTGTAGTACAGGCTTCGAAGGGCAAGTCAGTTTTGGAATGGGTGTGGGAAATACAGGCATTGCCCTTAGATATCTGATTTCGTTGAAGTAGTCTTATCAATGTTTAGCCGCTTTAATGGAAAAGTATTCAGTTGGGTTTGTTTGTCTTCGTCATTGTTTTGTGGCGAATTCATAAGGGGAAAGTGGATCTTGAAATTACTAGAGATTTAACTAAAACGGAGGCCGTCTCTTCCACCTTTTGTGAGGTAAAAGGTTATGCTTGTTGTTGCATGGTTGATGGCAAAGTCGATAAGGACGCGAGTTTGTCCCTCCCTTGGATACAACTGGGCATTCCGTACTTGGTATACTTGTAAAATTGAAACGACTAAAATTAGATCACGTGCGTCTGTGGGTAACTAGATGTTATCACCGCATTTATCTGGATCAAGGGCGATTGTGTTCCGTCTGACACCAACTCCGCTGATTGACTCGACTGGTTGTGAGTTCATGGGCGTTGGGACGACTTTACGATGTTCGAAAGCAGCGATATCACCGATGAGAAGCACTGTACAAAAATTTCATAATGCTAACTCTGACCGATTTACGAATAAGAAAAGAAGTGAGTGTGAAGGAATGATGTAGAGCTTCTTCTACGGTAAGCGCGTCAATTATGCCACTGTGACTGCTGGCAAGGGCAGCTGCAAAGGACAGCAAGTGAGTCCAGCTTCAACTCATGGTGACCGATGGATGTGATCTCGCGTTTACACCTTCCGTGACAGGGAAACATTCACTTACCTGGTGGCTAGGGCCCACTAACAACAGCAACAACAACCGGATCCGCATTCAAGTGCCACAGACGTTAGAGCGGCATCAGCAGCGGTAATTTGTCTATCGTCGACACGAGCTTTTTTAATCCACCCCAAACAGGTTTTCTGAGCAAATATTCTTCTTGATCAGGCCCATCTTTAAACCTTTCGCCGATATTTTTGCACAACAATAAACCATTTAAGTTACTTAATGCGTCAACGCTCCTGCAGAAAGAGGCTGTAAATGGGAGTGAGAAATTTGCAGACGTATGGGGAGGGGTCCATAGTACATGTTGGAATAACCGTCTACAGCAGATGTGCTCCATGCCATTGTCAGCAAAAAATGCAAGAATTCGCCTCACTAATAAACGCTATAGCTAAACCTAGAAATGTTTGAGCTAGGTGTATCCAAGATTACTTTTACTTTCCATAACTTTTTGCACATACGGATTCGTGCAAAGGCGTGCCGAGTATGCGACATAGCATTGTCAAACGATGACTAGTGTAAGCTATACCCCTAGTGAAGCTGGGAAAGTCTAGTTATATATTTAAAGAAGAGACGAAATAGGAAACACTGTTGTCGCATTTTTAACAGCGAAGTAGAGTAGAATACAAATAAAAGCATGTTGCTGGATATGGGCACACGCGTACGAGTAGTGTTAGATTTTACTCCAACAAAGATTATTAAACTTCGTAAGTTGGTTCTGTATCTCAAATGGAACATATCACGTATCCTTCAGGATCAAAAATAAGTACATTTAATGCCTGTGATTCTTAAGGCGCGTGTCGACTGTCGATTGCATATTTTGTTAAGAGGAACAAGTCTTTAAGTTAATTAATTGGCACATAACTTTGAAGACCATCAGCAGTAATACTTTCCACCCCGTTGGTAAATTGGATCTGTCACAACGCTAAAATGTCATAAATTTGGAGGGAGTGAACCGTATTTTTCCAGAGACTCAGCTCACTCACCGGAACTCACTTAATGAATATAAAATTTAACTAGATTGCATCGCGTCTGACTGGCGCATAATTTGCTAATCTTGAGTCCTCTTGAGATTACTTTTCACATAACTTAGGTAAGCATAAATTGCATTTTATGTATTCTTACCATGTCTGTCATGCATAAACCAATAACAGCCACTTATTGGACAAATAAACCCTGCTGTTTGGTTCCAAGATATTCACAATTAATACGCAATGGGATTGCTTCATGCAAATTGCTATAGTATCCACATCTGTAATTTGAGCATAAGTGTTGGCCAATTCAGGCTATTTTATAGCCACAGTTTTATATTCAGAGGCCTTTAAGGCAGCACTAGGAAAGGATTTGATTGCAAAAGAGCTGCTCACTGCGTTCCATTACCGTCGAAAAGGTCAAAATGGTGTTAGATTTTGACTGACAGTTTGGATCAGTCTATGAATAAGGCATTACAGAAGTGAAACGATGTTAAATTGTCCCAAATGTACCACGATCTAAGCATTTCATAGCCTCGGTCTTAAAGTGGTTCTAATAAGGCCCTCATTGTTAAATTGCTACGGTGCCAAAAACGCCGGTCTTTAATCAAACTACAACACTTTGTGCCATGCAAGTGTTCTAAGAGTGTGTATTAACAAAAAGCCAGGCAGTACGGATATTACACTGCACCATAATTTGTTTATTCCGACCCAAATATGATTAAGAGCAGGCATCAGATTCCAGGTTACCTGCGTTCAGCTGAACTGCAGTTTAATTGTAGGACGTTTGGTGCTTGGAAATGAGCACACTGTAATGAGAATGATTTTTGTACGAAAACTTGGATGGCATAAGTACATAGCTGCAACCTATTTCCTTAGTTTAACATCTACAATCATTCGGTTTTGTACTCAGCTCTTTCCTTTATCACTGGTAGCTGGGATGTCCCCGTGTTGTGCATAAGAATTTGCACACGGCCGATAATTAAGTAGCCCGATTCGGCAAATAAAGCTAAAATAGCGCAAGCAAATAGAGCTGCGCCACATGCCGTTTATTCAGATCCAGAGCCGGTCAGAATTACAATATAGCAGTCTAGTCCATTTAGTAATTTCTTACAGCAGTTCTAGCATCAAATTCGAAAAAGTCTGGTTCGACCAATGATATGAGCGCCTAGGTTGACACAGAGAAATGATAATGCACGAGCACGCACACTCAAACAGTCGGGCACCTCTGTGACCAAAATTGATCCAAATCGGAAGTCATATGCATGTTTCATTCTGCAAATGCTTTCAACAATGGTATGCATAGTGAAATTCCTTTCTTCACCTTGTATTTTGAAATCGTTCAGAAATTAAAGTCGACATTTTGCTTCCTTTTGTAGCTGCTTTCAGCAGTTCTTGTGCTAAAATCTGTCAAGCGATTCAAAATTGGAATTCTGTTTGTGGCACTACTTAGCACATAAATCAGATAAGAATGAAGTGTATTGTATATTTTCCTACCATTCTTGTCATAAATAAGCAAACTGTGGTAATTCACTCGAAAATTGAACTTTACTATTTATTCCCAAGACTTTGATCATTAATGCGCAGTAAATTGCTTCACACGAGTCGCTCTGGTACCCACATCTGCAAACCACTCATAAATTATTAGTCAATGTAAGTTATTTAACAGCTCTGGGGCTATAGCTAGAAGCCTTTACGGCAAAGCGAGAAAAGAATTTAAGTCTAAAAGAGCTGCTCACCACAGCCCACAGCCATCAAAGAGGTCAGAATGGCATTAGGTTTTGATTGGTAGCTAAGATCAAAGTATGCACAAGGCATTCACAAGTAATACCATGGCAAATTAGCCCAAGTACACAACGCTCTAAGTATTTCTTACTTTGCAAATTAGAATTGTTTGGGCATAAAATTGGTACACCCATCAAAAAAGCTTCTTCGTTATCTCAACAGCAACCTTGAAGGGTGAAAAGCCGATTTCTTCAATCAGTATTCGACCCTGCACTAGGCTTGCTGCGCTGCATTTAACTTTCATGCCTCAAAATGCTCCAGATCTCTTAATAAGAGCAGCATTAGAAGACCTGCTGATGTTAAAAAACTTGCCAATTATTCATGTTCCACTGAGGAAGCACTGTAGCACGGTATGGAAGTCTGGGCTTGGCTAGATCTGACTAATTGGATTTGAGTCAGAATAGGCTAGATTATGGCAAGCTTGAGCATGGCATTCCATATGTTACTATTTAAGTCAGCTCCAACACTTTGACTTGTCCTGCCTAATCAACTCGGCACAAGTCCATGCAATGCGAATTGAGGTCTTCTCTTTCCTTCTCGCAGACACTAGGGATCAAGGTACAAAGGTAGGAAGTAGACCTAATGACGGCTTCGAAATGGATGGGGAGGAGCTCTCTTATCGACGCCTTCTTCTCATGCCACATTATAACGCATCTTCTGTGAGTGTCTCCCTTGCCGCGTACTACGCTCTACATATACACACTTATTGTGTCCTACATTATGCCACATTGTTTTGCTCTCCTCATCTACTCATTTGAGAGGGGGAGGAAGGGTAGGTGCTGCCTGCGATTGAGCCCTAGACCTTTGTTTTTCTACTCCAGTGCCACAAAAACATCTCGCTCCTTTGCCTCCTTTGCGCTTTTCCTACCTTCGCCTCCCACCTCATCGTCTGCTAGCGCCCCCTTTTAGGTTGCCTTTTATCTCCCCACTAGTCTCCATCTCGACTGTGACATAAATAATGTACAGAATCATAATCTAGATCAAAGTAGCATGGGTTAGAATGGATCTGACTCTATCATGCTCTACACAAAATCAAGTCTTGTTTTAGCATAGTCTAGCTTGGATCACCATCAAATCTTTACTTCTATCTTTCTGTCGCTTTAATTTGTCCTAAGACCACGTCGTCTCAATTCTTTTCTCTACTTCTACCCCTCTTTTGCTTATCCTTCTGAGATCGAAGATTTGAGTGTTGCTCCCACTTTTCACTTCCTAATTTGTAGGTTCGTGAAATCCCCACCTCCCATCTCACTGCCCAATCCCTTATCTGGCGCACTGCAATAACGGGTCAGATTGTACGCTTTCAGCCTCAGACCACCTACTCTGTTTCTACTAGGCGTCTACGCCTGTGTGCTTGTCATTGTCCGCTTTTATTTTCTTCCTTTTGGAGTGTCACCTTGATTGATGTTCCACGTGGACAGGTGTGGGGATTGTGCGCACGTGGGTGCGAAGGCAAATTCACCTCATCCTCACGTTCCAACTTGTTCTTCTGGCCGATCAAATTGACTACGAAGAAGGTGTTGAGGGACGATGAGGTAGGAGGGAAGGGCAAGAGGAGGAGGAGAAGATAAGGGAGAATTGATGCTGGGTTTAGGGGAGGTGAATGTGAGGGAAACGTGAGGGATCCCGAGGTGCCAGACATTCTCGTGACGCTAGTGGGAAAATAAAGGTAAGGAGCTAAAATGCAGGGACCAAATCGGACACTTCATGCATGCATGTATCAATATGAGCATGCAATTTTCTCTATCAAATCCTATGATCGTAGTGCTGCAGTTCCTCATGTCAACGTGGAGTTGAGTGGTCATTCACCTTCCTTCTCACTCAAATCATCCGCACTATCTGGCATTGCCTAAATTGTTTGATCATTGTGCATAACAAAAGAAAAACCCTAGTAATCATTGAACGCAACTTAGTATGAATGACGTTTTGGAATTTTCATTCCGACAAGTGGACGTTGGGATAGAATATCATGCGTGTATTTACTCCTCACTTGATGTTAGGTGCTTTATGCTTCATGTCTTCGCAAAGAAGTTATAAACAATGTCAACCGTTGCATATCCGTTTCCCTTATATCTTGCGATCCTCCAAAATCTTATACCTCGTTGCTACTGAACTTAAGACGGGATGTCTGGGCAAATAAAATCATGTTCAGTGGCCGTCGCTACGCGAAGTAGGCACTGTGGTAGACATTTTTATATCTGGGTGAGGGGTTGATTTTAGTGGACATGCAAACAGGGTAGCAAAAGGCATTCATCAGCGTGCAAAAATAAAGATTCGCAGAGTAATAGATTTACCAGTCGCTATTGGAAGTGATATGCGGCTGTGGTGTGCTCAACATCAGCCTACTTCTCATCAAGCACTTCAACTGCCTCCCGATTTCTCAATAATTCTCTTGACCCCCCACTCTGCTATTGCAAAGACTTCGGAGAGCCAAATAATAGAAATCGCATGCGTTGAATTAGCATTATCACTTGCCGTGCCAAAACTATGGGTCGTGCCTTCGAGTGTGCCGAATGATGGAAATTCTGATTCCTTCCACAAAGTCGATTCCCACATACTTCACTCGACTACATAGCTAGGTAAATGGGCAAGTGAAGAGATTTGGGAACACATGGAAAAAAGAGGGAGAAGAACAAGGAACCCAGCGTCACAGCACTGTGAAGAGACATCCTACGATGACCTTTTCTTATCTCTTCTTCCGATTTCCTTCTGCGAGCGTCCCGTCTTTGCCTCCCACTCAACTATTTTTCCGTCTCATGGCTGAATAAGTCCGCTGTCCTCTCTATATCGGAGAGACGCAGTCATCGCTAGTACAAGGTAAAGATCGACCTAGAACGCACCTCTACTATCTCCATGGCAATCGTCAGCAATGAGTCGCCAAGGTTTTTACTTAATTTATGTCTCGCACTGCTCTTACTGCCCCTAAATGCCTAAAAGATGTCCTTTCAAAGGAAACATCAGAAAAGATTGTCGAGGATAAGGCAATGCAGTCGATTCAAATCAGAGTAGTATTAATGATCCTTCTCATTCTCTTTCGCCTCCTTTGCATGCACAATGATGCACGGCATTCGCTTAAGTTAAAAACGAACAAACGCAAGCGATACCTGCTCCGAATGACATTGAGGGACACCACACGATACCTGCTTCCAATAAATTCATACGTGATAGTTTTGGAAGAGTTCAACCACACGTCGAACCGTTAGACATGCTCTTCTACGCCTTGAATCGTTTTCTGCCATGGAGTCCGCTTTAACTATTTTTCAGCGTCTCCCATCCGCTTCCTCTCCCCCTCAGCTCCAGTCTTCTCTTCATCCTTTACTTCCGTCGTCTCCTTCTCCCTCTCCTCGTTACCCTCACCTTCGCACTCCGCAGTTTCAGGAACGTCAGAAAGCCAAAACTGATAAATATCGGAGAAAAGCAGGGTTGGTCATGCTACCGAAACCTCTCCTCGTCTCTATGTGTTATTTTCGCCTTTCTCTCCTTGATTTATTTGCGCGTGTCATTTTAGTGTTGGTAAATCGAGTGTTTAGTTTATATCACATTGAAAAGGAAAACCATAGTTAATCTCTTTGAGTGTAGCGTTCATAATATCACCTCCGTCATGAACAAAATTTGATGCATTTAACGTAATTGGATATGCTATTAGTTACGTTAGGGATGTTAACAAATAGAAGGTTGACCTTCTTCGGTAATTATCTTGCTCTAATCCACGTGACTGGGTATTTCTTGGATCAGTAAAAAACAGGGGGGAGAACTGCACAAATAATCTAGGGTGAAGCGTTAATTTGTGCAATAAGGCAGCTTAAGCATTTCATCCTAGGTGGGGTAGAGAATGCAAGCACTACTGCCCCTGTCCAGGCCCAGGTACTATCCAAGGGAGTCTCGATAACTTACTTGGAGTAGTTAATGCATCCACCTGCCAAATTCGAACTACCCTCACAATCTTCAGTTTTACATTCTTTAGCGAGCGCATTATTCCAGCCTTCTCTTCTGTTATAAGACATTCTTCGTTTTCCGTGGAGTAATGTGTATGACTAAATGCATCAAAAAGGGCAGTCATTTGGACAGAGAAGACCCCTGTCATTGTGCTACACAGAGTGCAGTATGATTGAAATGTTTTCTACTACAGGACAGAAGTGGTGGTGCGCCTTCTAACCTGTTTAATTGGACAATGAGAATAAGAGGTGCTGGGTAGATGCGAGTGAGCCTCGTGGCAGACTGCAGCTTCCAGCAGAAGCTGCACATTAAAGTTACTTGACACAGATCATTTTTACTCTTCGCCATGGTAAGAAAATGTCACCATGATTGCTACGGCCGGGCACCTAAAACCGATCGCAAGAGTAACCTCCATTAGATTTCATTAAAAATCGACTTAGGTCTGCTTTGTGTGTAATAAAAATATCTTGAAATGAACCAAATTAAACCGTGAGCAGATTGATCCCCCATATCCGTATAAGATCAGCACCAAGTTAGAGCGGATCTCGCTGGCAACCCTTTGTGATCATCCTCCTAATCTTTTGACCGACTCATTCAATCAACTTAGTTGACATTGTGCCTCTCCATAACACTTTGACATTTAACGTCCGGCCAGCCTTTGGAAGGGATGGAGGAGTAGAATAGCCTACATCGGCATCCCATTAGGTAGGTGAGTCATCTGTAAATCTCTCCCACATCTTCTATAACGCAACGTTGAGCTGTTGACGTACGTGATTTATAAGCTACAAGCACTCCAACAGAAACAACTTGGTCATCCTCAACGTGATAATAGCTTGTTGCAAGAAGAAGAGAATGGAAGACGGTGGAATAAAGGAAAGAAATCACAAAGAGGTGAGAGAAAGAAAGAAGGGAAAAGGAAAGAAGGAGTGAAGGAAATGATGTTGCCCAAGCAGCAGTAGTAGCAGGGAGGGAGGAAAAGGCACCTACTATTGGTAAGGTATAAGTAGTAGGGGTGGTGGGGTGACTAGAAAGTGCACTTACTAGGTGAATGCGGATGGGTAGGTGAGAAGGAAATGTTAGTCGGAGAGGGAAGCCCACTACTACAACTACTGCTCAAAGGTGTGAATATAAGGAGAAAATCAACACTTATATTTTGTGTGCAACTCGTATATGGAAATGAAAATGAATGAGAAAGAAAGGAAGGATATTGAATACAAGTGAGGTAATAGAGGTAGTAGTGGTGGTAGGGTATCATCTAATAGCAGTTGTGATGATGCTAATGATGGTAACCGCGGTGGTTGCAAAGGGCGGATGAGTGGAAAGCAAAGGAAAAGAAAACAGGAAAGAAAAACTTATTAGGTGGAGGAGAGTTAGAAGGGGAGGGTGAAGCATGAATAACAGTGTGTCGCATATGTGTGACGGTGGCAGGCAGGTAAGTCGAAATAGGAAATTCGTGAAACACAAATTGACAAGGCAAAGGCTTGGGCTTAAATGCGAAATTTATGATTTTGTGAATTTAAAAAAGAGTTAGTGAAAGGAAAGCTCTAGGGAGGGATAGGCGAGAGGAAGGGAGAGAGGGGCTCCTCATTTGTAAATGAAAGAAGTAAAGAAGATACCTATAATGAGTGAGAAAACGCGTAAAATTGGAGGAAAGAAAAAGAAAAAAGAAAAATAATGTAGGGAGGAAGGAGAGCATGGGGTCTACTTGCACCGTGTACGTAATAGTACTGGTACGGGTAACTAGATTAATTGGGACATGTAGCGAAAGGCAGAAAGAAAGAGAATGCAACATGGTCAATAGAGGCAGATGGGAAGGGGGCATCCACCAATAGCCCATTATGCAATGTGTTGGTGGGAGGAGGAGAGATAAAGGTGAGATGACAAGTAAATAAGTGCACGTGGGTGGGTGGATGAGTAGGAAAGGAGACGAGGCGAGAGGGGATTGAAAGGGTATAAGTCGAGAGAGGATAGGTGTGAATAGTGGAAGGAGGAAGGCAATGGAAACAAAGGGGGGTTTAGCGTAGGGAATGGAAGGAGGAAAGAAAAGGAGGAGCGGTGATATTGATACTACTGAAGAGATCACATTGAGAGCACATTGCGACCTTTTAAATGGGCATGATAGTACGACGAATAAGGGTGACTCGATGGTCGATGGAAGTCCCCTCAAACTCAAGTTTTTCGCGCTTTCATTTTAGGTATCGCCAGCATTGGTTATCGTATCCGGCAATTGGGTTGATCCCAGGAACTACTGCTCTGGCAGTTTTGGTGCGCGACAGTCCACATCCGCGGAGCAAATTAGGCAAAATGCAGTTTTTTTGCTTTTATATTCCACCTTCCCTCTGTGTCACCAGATGACATTGGCACTATTAAATAGCATTTCAGCGCGCCCAGAAACCATACATTGACCTTGAGCGTAGCGAATGAGGCTCTAATATGGGCAATAAGCGCCATGGCAAAGCAAGTCGCTCCCAAACTAGGTCACATGAATGCATTTTATCCCACCTTCACACATATGTGACATACACTGTTAACAATTTACCGGACATTGGTTGTGCCACCTGGCGGTATTGTGCACTTCGCCCTGCCAGTAGTACTGTGAAGAGGTCGCGATGTATTCTGGCAGTCAGCCTCTGTTCTGCTCTGCTAGGCAATCGTCGCCGAGGTCATTGGAAATTGGATGCAGTCCTCCTCAGCTGGTGAAGAGAGTAAACTTACAAATTTGCAGTCGGGCATAATTATGCGCGTACTTCCTGCTCGCTTCGATGGGATGGATGTGCCTCCTATTACACGCAGGGTTCCATCATTTGTACTTACACAAGGTGATGGTGATTGGGTGGAGATGATTTTAGGGTTCGTGACAAAAAACCAGTTGAACTTTGGTTAAAGTCCCTTCCCTTTTCCCAATGTTTTTGTGCTCCGCTAACTGACTGTCACTCGTGGATGCATGAGTCGGTATGCGGGTACCTTCGTCAGCTGCTCGTGCCAATAATTGAAGCAGTCTAATTCTCTTTGGAACAGACCGTGCTAATACAACTAGTTGCTTTGGTCCTTCGTTGTGAAGGGAGTGGCTGACCTAAGTTTGCCCTAGGTAGTTGAATTGTAGGGCGGCGTAAGACCAATTGTGTGTGCGATGGTTTGCGTGTTTGTGCGTGTGTCACTAGTAATATTGGTAGCATACGAGCGTAGTGCATTAGTTCATACAGATCTTAAACGAGGGCCTGTGCTACGTCATTTCGCTGGCTGTTGTCTCTCCGAGCTGTCTGGTGCTAATAATTAAAGTTGCTCAATCATTTTGAAATGGATGGTGCTGCTTGATGTTTTGGCCACTCAGTCCATTAAGAGGAGAGAGGAAGGGGGAGAGGAAGGAGTCATGTGCAGTTGTCTGCGTTTTTGTGTTGGCTTAATATTGCTCATGAAAATGACGAGATGTTTAGGTGTATGTCTATGCGTCTTGGAGGCGTTGATGCCAATCGAAGGTACTGTAGGTTGATGGGCTGACTGTGACTTGACTTTTGTGACTGTTAAGTGGGCGTTCGTATTCTTCCTACTAAGCCATAACAATAATGCCTAATTCACTATGTTCTGGCGCCATCAAAGAGGCGTGTTCACTTATCCTTGTTGGAGGGTTTACTGCTACTTCAAATTTCTATTAAAATGTTTTGCGTGGCAAAACTAAGCCTTTTCCTTGCCTCCCATCGTCTTTTTTCTTCTCCTTCTTCTTATTCTTCTTCTCATTCTAATACTCTTACTTCGTGTCATTCTCTAGCAAATTTTGCGCCAACTCAGACCCAGTATAGTGTTTGTGCAATCTTCAAGCCATTTTATCAGTTTGGTTCCGCTTATTTTTAGCTGATTGCCGCAGTGGCAAGGAGGAGAGGGAAGGAAGTCGAGGGGCACAATTCGGTGATGACGATGATGATAATGAAACGATGAAAACGTTCAATTGATTATTGTCTTTGCTTGGTGTAACCGGTGCTGTGGACACCAAATTCGACAGGGACGCACTCGCTTTCAAGGTTGTATGATATGACCTGATTTGGGAAACCACTGAGAGAGAACCAACTTGTAGGATGCACTTTGATACTACTGTTACTTCCGCTTCATTCTTGGCTTAGGTGTGAATGGGTAGTGGTCAGTGATTTGTTGTGGTGTGAGCTGCGTCTTAGGCGCCTCTACGGCAATAAACTGCTTCTGAGGCGAGTAACCACTACTCCTCCCTTTTTTCCCACATTGTCTTTCCATTCTCGTCCCTCTCTCTAGTGGCCGCTGTACTATCCAAGGTGTTATGCTATCCATGTTAAGAGTGGGACAGTAGTCGTGTCTGTGAGCTAAGTGGCAAAGTATGTAGAGGTGCTCCCAGTGTTCTTTATTAACTGTATAGCTGACCGCACTTTCATTAACTTTAGCAGGTGCAATTTTAACAATAACCACAAGCCGAGGTAGTTCGAATTCGGCTGTCACAAACGAAACATCTGCATGCAATCCACGTTACTGTTAGAGCAAAGCCAACCCGCTGCCTATCGATTTAGTAAGGTTGTCGCGCAACTTCAATATGAATGATAACATTGACGTCGCCTTCCTTAAACCTTTCGCTCAGCTCCCAGCGGGTGGTGAGGTGAAGGCCTTTTTTAAGTAAGATGTGTTGACCTATTCCATGATGGGTAGACAGATAGATGAATGAATGAATGAACGGAATCTGTGACTTCTACTGCGAGGAAAGATGGCGACGCGTAGTGCGTCAGCTCCTCTGCTCCTGCCTCCCTTCAGTCTACGATAGATGTGCGTCTCTACATCGGCACACCGTCGTCAGTGTGCGCTGAGGAATCTTTGCTAAAACTGTTGACGTAGTGCCTTGAGGTGCTACCAGCCTTCACAAAGTCATCGTCATCGTCAGCAGGGTCAAAGAGAGAGAGCACATGCGTCAGTGCGGATGATGAGATGATGTGCAAAACGAGGCTTTGTAAAGGAGGAAAAACTCGCTCGATAGCAGTGACAATGATGTATTTGTTTCTTTTGCACTACATTTTGTTCTTTTAACGGGAAGTCTGTTCTGCTGAGCTCCGCTAACTGCTACTTAAAATAGTCGTTGGTGTTGTTGTAGTTGTTAGAGTTCCTCACCTCTCGGCTAATCGGATGTGTGCGCCCGTCTGACGTTGACAGCGAGAGGCAAGAGGCATCTTGGTTAGTATTTTTCTTACTCTCATTCTTCTCCTTCCTCCTTTACCCCATCATCTTCTCAAAAAGAATGCAGCATTTCTCTCTCACTCTTGATTGTGTTGTTGTCCCAATCGATGAGAAGGGTGTGGGTGTGTGTAATTGATGTGTCTCTGCAGATACCAAAAAATACAGAATAAGTTGTACGCATGATTGCAAATCAGGTAGCCAAGACGAATTAGCGCTAGCGAGTGCGGAAAGAATCGTGCGTGGAGAACAACACCCTTGAAGCCCCACACGTTATGGATCCTATGGGTATTTTGGCTAATAATGTAGAAATCTGACAATTAGTGAGGTACAGTCAGGCTATGAAAGAGCACGCCAAACGCGCCTAACGTCACATTACGGCAATAAAGTAAGGGGCTACCTAAATCATTGTCTGCACCTGTCGCCTTGTTGGTGGCTCAGTAAAACTGGCCGAGATAAATGGAACCAGAAAAGCGGCTCTCTATTTTTTGCTTCCAACAAGTCAGGCTAACTGACATTAGCCCTTGGCTAAAGGTTACAACAATAGAATCAATAAAAATAATTGTATTTTCGGAGTTATGGGCAAAGGGTGAGATGGTCAAAATTTTTAGCCGAATTTGGCGTCATTATGTATGCGCCTTCAATGGTCCGCCTGGAGCTGCTACATTAAGCGTTGCCCTTGGATTCATTAGAACTGAGGTCCCGATCGCCATATCATTCATTCGTTTGCCTTTACTCCAACCTGTGGTTCATCCAATCGTAGCTTTCAAATAAATTATCTCGCATGCGCCAGTGTCCAGTGCAGCTGTTCTGCATACCAAGGAACCCAGAATGTTGTTCCATGAAGAGCATGGGTATGCTTGCAGAAGATACCTCGACAAATGTAGTCACTATCCATTCCAGAATGTGACACAGATGACCGACTCACGGTAATGCTGACCACTTTGGACTACTGAATCCCCTTACTGAGAGACATCCGAGGGCAATGCTAACAACTATCGCCCAATCCCACTGCAGCACTGTGATTATTTTCGATTATGGCATGCTCCTTTATAGGAGATTTGTGCTTAGGTTCAAACGCAGATCATTGGCGTGTCCAGGCTGTGAAGATCTCTAAAAGAGCACACCATCGTAGTTAAAATCACCACCTTGGCCCTTTGCGTGCGGCTGTTACTCAGTCAGTGGTTTCGGTAGTCCAAGGTGGTCAGCATTCCCTTCACGCCAGTCATCAGTGCGCTACGTTTGTCGAGGTGGATTCCAATATCAAGCTATTGCAATCAACAACCATTCGAACTTCTGCACTGCTCTGCTTTTCTCTCCACGCAAGTGACACTGCACACGGCACAAGGACAGACTTGCTATTTGCAGCTCACATGCAGTCCCGCGTCTGTTCCCTTCTGAAGGCGTCCGGATCGCCAGCAATTAACCGCACAAAGTAGGACAACACATGCACCTACAAGCTAGGTGGCATGCTGGCTGACCGGCTATTGCACCTATTTATAGTGTTTTCCGTCTACGATGCTCGAGTGATGATCTACGGACCCAGAGTAGATGTTGGCTGCCCAAGAGCCAATGAGGAGGACCAAAACAGGAGTAGGGACCTGAACAATGTTTGAAGATGAGAATTCAACCAAAGCTCACGCAAAAATGTAAAATCAAAACCTTGTAGAAATTAGTGGATTTAATGTAGAGTTAAATGAAAAAGTCGCGGTCGAACTGATCTTTGGTGTTGAAGGCGCCTTTTTAAGGATCATTTCGTTGCTTCAGCTTCAGCTTCAGAGGGTTGCGAAGCACAAAGGGTGACTAAACAGCTAAAGCTTTGTGGACTATCGAAGGCTATAGAGCTTCCAGTCCGACTCAATGGGTGAAACATTAAATGGGAAATGGTGTTAAGAAGGATTGGACCACAAAGCATTAGAAAAGCATTCATGATGGCGGTGCATATCCGAGGGTGTTAGGTGATGGCATCACTTACATCGGACAATGATGCGTTCAAAAAGGTACGGTCTAGTCAGAATTAAAGTCCAAAGCGTCATCATCATTGCCCTTGTAAGATGCTCGTGCTAATACAATCTAATCATTCTCCCCCTTCTTTACGAGATCATTACCACTTTCCCATTGCCATTTCTCTTATTCCTTTGAGTATTAGAGCCGAACTGCTTATTTATTTCGTAGATAAAAAATCTGGCGAAAGAGCATTGCGCCCATCTATTACTGTTGTACCTAAGTCAAAAGAGGACAGCAAATTAAGTTCATTTGTGGCGTGTGACCAATTCCCATCATCTTCGAATGGAATGGAGGCAAGGTATTATCTTGGCGCTGCATTTACATTAGATAATAATAATGGACTCATCTCGAACTGCTCTAATTCGAGCTGTTTGCTGTTTTAAAAGAATGGTGTCCATTTATAACGCAGCAGGCTGCAAGGATCTCTTGGTGGTGTCGAGTGACAATGCTCCAAGCCAATAATTTACTTCTTTTAACTAATGAGTTGAAAGACTATTAAACAGCACGACTTTTTGCATGTGCAGGTAACCTTTACATGGCTTCTCGTTTCCCAGCGACTGCTGACACAACTCGTAGCACATTACCAGTATCATCAAAATCATAATCGGTATACTTATTAATCAGTGCTGATAAATGCAGCCACAATCGAACCAAAGCAGATCCTATCTCATTTTCAGTGCACTACTCATATTATCATGTGCTATTGCCTAGAACAAGTAAAATGTACGACAGTACATTGGCTTATGATGTTCGTGTCAGCATATTCCACCGGTATTAATCATGACCAACAAAGCGATCTCAAATGAAAATGCAAGGGGTTATTGTGTGAAGCAGTGGGACAAGTACTCGTGAGCACGTCAACTAGACAAGATTGCGTGTTCAAACGTCTCTCTTTGTGAGTTTTGAGTTCGTTTAATGATTGTTATTACCGGCGAGAAGATCAAAATAAAGTTATGGATTGAGATCACTAGCCAGAGAGAGAGGTGCAGAGTTAATTACTAAGGCTCGACATGGCCACAGTGCCGAAACCCTAATTTCCAGTTAATTAAATCTGCATGAGGTAAAAAAGTAATGCACATGATTAGTTAATTCAACAACTGCAATATCATTAGCGATTACGTGGATTAAACACGTAAAATGCACTTTTAATTTTAAGAATCTCATGATTGTAGCAGAAGAGACCACGAACATTACACAAGGGGAACTCAATCAGATGTCCGATTCTCCTTAATGACAATGACACTATGGACCTTAGGTTCAACTAGAACGTGTTCGTTCGAAATGGATCATTGCCTGATGTTAATAATGCCATCACCTAACATCATCGGATATACATCGCCATCATAAACGCTTTCAAATAATTTGTGATCCAAACCTTCACGGCACCATTTTTCATTCAATGTTTTCTTTACCTAATCAGACTGGGAGTTTTACAACTTTCTTTGGTGGTCTACAGAACCTTAAGCAGGGCAATGATGCCACACAGGGGTGCCTTCAACCCCAAATCTCCTTCCAATAACGATTTCCTCACTTATCTCTGTTTTGAATTTACCTATTTTTTCATAAATTTTCGATTTTACAAAATTATGTGAGCATTCAGTGCCCAATGCAAACACAATGAGGAAAAGGTGTGGGAAGCATATAGGCTTAACTAGTGTCCGAAAATGAACTACGTCTATTAATTTCAGAACCCAGATCACCTCCTGTTCTAGTGGCAGAAGTTTTCACTATATTCACTGAAATCGACGCATTCTCGTTCTGCTAAACAGAGGAAGGGATGATTTTTCTTTATTTGATGTCAAAGTATTGCGATAGAAGGGAAGACCACAGAGGTGCAGACCAACGACTTCGAGTAGGCGTGTCGCTTGGTTACTCCATGCATGCAAGGAGACAATACAAAGCATATCTGCTGCTGATTGGCTTACACTAAGTGTTCCTATGAAACAACACTCGCCCTTCACAGAACAAACACCTAAATGGCACTATTAAGCACGTAAATGGCCACCGGCTATCAATGAGAGAGGTAATTTAGCAGCCAGCTATAATTTTAGGATGATTCTTGATTGGAACGGACAGATGAGGATGCAGTGCATCTAACCGGCTGCATATTTCTGAAATTATCTTAATAGATTTACTAAGCCTTTGACGTCCGGCACTTTTTAAGAGCTAATAATTCGGTTTGTAATCCGCAATTGCCTTGGAATTGAACATAAGTAAAACATAAGCCGACATTTAGGAACCAAACATAGAATACGGTACCAAGTTGATTTGGTGGCGCAACGATCAATGTAAGTAAACAATTAAGAAAGAGTAAGTGAAGTGGTCCACATCGGGATTGCACGACGTTTAACGTTGACGGCGATCTCATGGGCGATCTGACTGCAGCGGCGTTGGAACACCAGGACCTTACTCCAAGAGAATTGAAAGATATCTATTGAGCCCATTTCTCCTTAATGGGAAAGAGACATTGATCTTAAGAAGGAAGAGGGGAATGAGTGGATTGTATTAGCACGAGCGTCACACGAGGGCGATGACGATGATGCGTTGGACTTGGATTTCAACTAGGCAATATCTTTTTCGATCGGATCTTTGTTTAATGTGAACGATGCTACCACCTAACAACATCAGGTGTGCACTGCTATCATAAATGCTTTTTGAATGCATTGCGATCCAATTCCTCATGGCACTATTTCGAACTCAGTATTTTATTCATCAAATCGGACCACAAGTTCTCCGACTTCCTTCGATAGTCTACTAAACCTTCAGCATTTGATCAGCCTTTGTGTTTCGCAGCCCTCCAAAAAATGGCAAGAACTTGGGCAGGGAAATAATCCTGAGCAGAGATGCCTTTGAAACCCAAATATCGCTTCCACCATGTATTTTCCATTTACCTGTATATCGAATTCGCCAATTTTCAGTAAATCTTATACTTTGAAATTTTGAGTGAGTTTTGCTTTAATTCTCATCACTCAGCATCATTCAGATCCGTACTCCTGTCTTGTTTCTTTCCATTGGCTCCTAAGAAGTCGACATATACTCTGGGAGTGCTGATCACCACTCGAGCGTTGTAGACGAAAAACACTGTAAATAGGCTTCAGTGAACAAACCTAGTCACCGTAACACTCCCAACCGTTTGGAGAATCAGCCTGCCAGCCAATATGCTACGAAGCTTGTAGGCGCTTGCGGTGCTTTACTCTTTGTGCAGTCGTTCTTGTTTCAAATTCGGACGCCTTTAAATTCGAACAGATGTGGCACTGCATGTGAGCTGCAAACACTGAGAATGTCTTAGTATTCTGCGTGGTATTACTCGCATGAAGAGGGCAAATGAGGGTAGTGAGAAGGCATGTTAAATACAAAAGCTGACGTTGAACAGCGTTGGCATATTAAAGACAGGATAATAGGAAAATGTGAGTGCAAATGCGAAGGGAAAACACTCACCGGCGACATGGAAGTAGAGAAAGGACGCATGCGACTGACTTATATCGTGTTAACAGAACCGCCAATCACCTCGGTTGCGTGTCAACCCTAACCCTGGAACAATCCACTGAAGCATTCGCATTCCATTCCTTAATCCACTTCACCAGCCGCAATTTTTATGGCAGCAAGTGTGCCACTGCTACACGCCTCCCAGACCCCTTTTTTTGCAAAGACAGGGTTCCCACAGGTAAAGCATTGCAGTTGGATGCGTGAAGGAAAATCAAAAATGCAAGAAAAACCACGAGATTGTTTAACTTCTGATCCACTCGAATGAATTCAGTGAGGTGATAATTGCAAAAATTGATTCAAAGGAGGGAATTCGACGAATCCCTCAACCTTCTACGTAAAACATGTTGACAGGGTGATTCAACACCTAATTCAATCTATCTTCTCATGTTAGTTTGGACGATTCTACGACAAATGATTGTGCGGCCTACGGCATTACATGTGCCGGAAATTGGGCGAAAAGCAACCGAAGTTTTATGCAATGAAAGAGTAGAAATGACGGCGAGTCCATTAGCCTGTCTAAATGAACAATGAGATTGGGAGGAGCTCGGCGAATGCTGGTGATCCTGGTGGCTGACTGTGGCTTCTGGCAGACACTGTGCGTGAAGGCCTTTCCGTCACGATGCTCTTCCTCTCCCTTGTATCGTACCGCAATCTCCTTCAGTGAATAGCAGGGTCAGTAGCGTTTAGCTTCCGAAGGATGCTGCGGCTAGGAGAATGGGTGGGTGCTCCTCTTCTGCTATGTCTGCACTGCATTCTGCGAAGTTGTGTAAAGCCTCATGCTGAACTAAATCCCACATTACAAATGGCTGCGGTTGGATAACGACCAAATGGGATAAATTTTTGAACTTGCAAAACAAAGGGAATTCCAAATTAGGAAAGCTGCCCTAAAAATGATATCCTTATTCAACCCCGCGTGCATTTATCAAACCATCCTTTCACAATCAGTGGTTCCGTTGTGATAATAAAACTATACAAATATGCAAATTTATTTAGGTGTTCACTGCGTGACTATATACCCAAAGGGTACGAAAGAAGGATGAGAAAATTGAAATTTTTCGCGGACATCTACCTAGTTTGTGTGCATGTATAAGTGTTAGCTGGCACGTTCAAGTGATTATTGTTTGTTTGTTAATGCACAGCCATGCATTAACAAAGGAATGCTGTACTTCATTCTTTGGAATTAAGTTAGGATGTTTAGAAGATGTTTTGCTTTTGCGGACCCAAACCCACACAATGTTCTTAAGATGGTAGTGTGACACAAGTCACAGCCAACTTTGAAGGCATCCGTAACAGATAAAAGTTTCTCCACTTTATAAAGTCCTAAGGCCTTACAAGGCTCTGGACTACCTTGCATCTCATTAGTGTCATTCAGGAGTTAAAACTGTGAGCAACCACCACGTCTCTCTATACTTTCTCAGGCCCCCCAACCATCGTGTTCGCTTAAGCCATTTCAATTGAGTCCTATCCATGATGAGATTGAATTAGATGTCTCATTCCATGAATGGTGGAATCTTTTTTAAAGAATCGGATGTGATCTTCTTAAGCAAATTGCAGGCGGGTGGATTGTGCTGATTTTTTGGAGAATCGCAACAAGCTAACACGTATCACTTTGTCCTATTTAATTTGCTGTGCAATTTTTGGCCACAGAAATGCCCACGATATTCCTTCACGCTATAATGATCCTGCACTGATTAGGCCTCCTGCGGAGCATACGTTCTCACTCGACCTAGAGTCAAGGACTCATGTACATAGCAGTGAATCTGAAAGTAGCACATTCGGACCGATAGCACAACTTTAGGATGCTAAAAAAGGCCTACTGTGGCGCATAACATTCAAAAAACTGTTCTGCTGATTCGTCTAAGGGTAAGAAAACAAGACCTTTACATTCACAAAGCAACGCATGCCAATTTCTCGAAATGGAAGTTCCGGTGCAGTAAACGACTGATGCATTCTCGTTCTTGAGGGTTATTGCAATGTTAACACATTATCGGCATCATTTTGCCAACCTGTGAAGAACGCGATCTTAATGCTGATGGATAGCCCACTGAGTGACTTCTCACCCTCCCGTATGCTGGCATATATTTCCAGTGCCCCCCGTTGCCGCCTCTTTTAATTGAACTTTACCAGCTAACGCATACAAGACTTAGCACTTTGGTGCACTAGTCAAGAGCGGTTATTGTGAAGTGAGTAAACCAGCTTTAGATCTGCACAATACAGAGCTGCTCCTTGCTGGTTTGTCAGACAGTAATGGTAGCCGAGTGTTACAACTGCAATGATGGCTAACAGAGTTATACGGTGACGAGACAGTCCTTGCTGCCTGCGTCAAGTGTCCTAAACATTCCAGTGGCGATCAAACCTACAGATTTGCAAAAAGGTGGACTTAATTCAAGTTCCTATAGCAAACAATATCCTTCCGGGTCACTTAATCACATGGGACGTATGAGAATGAGAGGTATTGGCGTCAAGTAGTAAGACAAATAGCCTCGCCAATGAGAATAAGGCATTTGATGTGATCAAGAATTGGCAGAGGAGTCAAGAAGCGGCCTTGGCTGGCCTTCCGATCCACTTTTTACATCTTTGAAGTAAGCACTCATGCCCCTCTGATTCTCTGACTTTACAACTACACTGAGTGAAAGTCATTGGGGCAAATAAAAAGTGATTTTGTTCCTTTGATCTCAACTTTACCGCTAGGTTGATTGACTTCTTTTACTTCTCTACAATTCTTAGGGAATGCAGACCCTTAAAACACCGTAATTTTGTAGTCTCCTAACAACACAATGCATTGGTACTTATTTAAGTATGTTATAGCTGAGGAAACCGACGCTGGTACCAGAGCATGATTATATACTTGTAGGCTTTCATAGAGCTTTGAGAAGACTAGAAGTGCCAGTCGACTGTAGCAACCGCAAACGAATGTCGATACTGTTGCATGGTCAGATATGGCTGCTTCAACAAGTACGATTTTAGAGGTGGCAACTGCCTGGTCAACCGCTCCAAGTTTTGCATTAAAATGTGTCCAAGAGCCATTTTGAATGCCAACCAGGTTATGTTCTCAAAGTCAAATGCTACAAGATCACTCGTCGACTAACGTTTTCATCGCTTAGATGCTCTAGCTCTTTCTTCAAGCTGCATGCGCGCAAACTGAAGATCCCGTGCACTTAACCACGCACGCAAAGCACAAAATTTGGCGATGACATTGATGTGGAGCACGAATTCCAAATTTAGGGGCCTTAGGGGTGTGCACATAACAAGGAAGGATCATGGAAGATCATGGGGTAAGGATGGTATTCAAACAAAAGAAGGGCAAAATGGACACCAAATCGACTGCAAAATAATGTAAGAAAGAGGCATGTCATAGAAAATGAAATCAAACGATTGGCGTTAAGTGAAACGTTACCGATTGCTACATTTGCAAAGAGCACTCGAAATGGGACGCAGTGGTATCAACTTCCATGAGCAGATTTAATTTGCATGAATTCATTGAGCAGCAGCCGAAACTAAAGGCAACCATTGAACAATTTTTGTTAAAAAGAAACATCATCACACACGATGCGCTGACATTTCAGTCAGTTTCTCCTTTATTATTCCTTTCCTTATGTTTCAGCACTGTGCGACTTCACTGTTCTGTCGGTTGTGCAATTCAAGCGATGGCATTTTGATCGTTCAAAAAGTGCCTTACGAGATTTTCAACCAACTCAACTTTCTAGTAAGCTGATGGACCTTTTATATTATGCATGTGGGGTCAATCATTTACTCGTCTCAGATGTCCGCAACTCATAAAGTGTGGCTGAAATAATTCAACAGGTCTAATTAAGCTGTCATAGAGGTGGTAATGAGATCAACTGCTGCCCCAACTCCTCTGCATTCCAAGGTTTACCAGCCAAATTCTTCTGCCACTCATCGTCTACCGCTGCCGTTGACGTAGCGGTTTTCACCCTCTCTAGAGCCTACTGAATGCCTAGTAGGATAAGGCGCTAATCCACATCAGCACGGCATATGCTTTAAGACACAGGTCACCTATGGGAGCATGAAGTCGTGAAGTCCTCCTTCGTCTAATACGATTTACATATTATTAGAACAGTCTTCAACAGGAATGACGTTGTCGCACGGATGCCTGGGGTGGTCAACTGCTAACTGTGTTTCAGTAAACGACTTGCTACGACTTATGATTAAATGGACGATGAAGAGACAGGTCTACAGTCATTACTTTGGCAGGATTACAATAGTAGCCTTCTGATCACAAATGATTCGTGACTGCTAAGAAGAGCTTCCTTTCATTGTTTTCTAAACTGCGGCGTTGTTGAGGCCTCTTCAGGTTGAGGTCAGTGTTGAGCACTTTTGTCATTAAAATTAGTAAGGAGTGTAAATTGAATTAGACATAGGTAAATGTGCTTGTACGGTTATTTGGTGCTACCTGCTGAAAGGGTGCAAAGGCATGGTAGAAAAACTGAATTTACACAGGCACATGCCTAAATACACAAGTGGGCATGTAGACGATGCATGTGCGCACTGTGCGTGTATGGGTAAGTAGGTAGGTGTGTTTATTGTTAGGGAAGCAGACAGACCTGCTGACATCACCACGCACTTGCACAGCCATACATTATCAAAGAAGTGCTGCACTTCACCCAAAAAAACAAATGTGGGAAGCTAAGAAGGCATTTGATCTGTTGCAAATCCGATCCCGCACATTGATGGCGTACCACAAGTCATGGCTAACTTTGAAGGCCTCAGTAACGGTTAGGAATGTTTTTAGCTGCACGAAATCTGAAGGTCTCACATCAATGTGGAATGTTTTGCACCTTAGTTTTGTCGTGTAGAAAAAGAGACTGTGAATAATTGTCCCACTAACCAAGGAAAAGTGAAGATGCCTATGATTATTACAATATCACATAACCTAGAAACTAGTGTCAGAATTTGCCATCGCTAAAGTGTTTTAAGCAAGCAATTCATTCTTTGCACCGTAATAAACATGTAAGTGAATAAAAATTATTATCAGACAGCAAAGGCGGCTATTAGAACCACCTCTGATCCACTTTAAGTTGTGCAAAATACTGCACAACTGGCAGTAGAGGAAGGCACTTAAATGTAGCATCTCCATGGGGATGCAAAAGAGGGACAGATGGCGCAGGAAAGTAGACTGTAGAGAAAAAAGGGTAGTACTATTGTAATAGCTCACCACTTAACCGACTTGGCGAGAATGGAGGCGCAAGCAGCAGGTTAGCACGATAGCAATTAAAGCAGTCTTTGTGTGAAGCAGGCATCATGTTAATTTGACAATTCCGGGGATAAACTAAGCGAATGAAGCACAGACCGTAGATTTTTAGACAAGTCGATTTAGTAATCTACTATCTGTTAGCTGGTAAGCATTGATATCATGCTGGCTTGACGAAGTGGTGTGACCTATGCTACTCCGTACCCTTCACTCCACCACAAAGGCTAAAGTATCCTCTGGCTACACAGTGTCATCTGAGTTAAGTACTGCAACAATTATTCTAAAATTTTCCTCATGATGAGATTTTACAGAGTCTGGTGTAAGAATTTCTTTTTTGCAGTGCCTATCAAGCGAATTTTAGAGCTTCTTTCATAAAGAGTGTTAATTGATTCTAACAACCGCCAGCTCTACCACCACCGTCACCGCCATGATGACCAAAATATATCATTATGCATACATAATTAAATAAGCTATTTGATGCGTTGAAGACGTCAGCAAACAGGAGGTTGACCGGCATAGATAATCAACTTAATCCATCCCACGCGACCATGCATTTATAGCTCATTTAAGAACATCGAGGAGAGATGTGCAGATAGCTTAGGCCTGGGCACCACTTTGCAACCCTGATTGGAGTAGCGAATGCAAGCGCTACCGCCCACAGCCTTCATGCCTCTGCTCAACCACAGGCACATTCACGTGAGGTCTCACGTTGTATTTGTGAGTGTTGGTTGAGTCGCTTGTTCTGCTCCTACTTATGTCGCCACGACCAAATGCCTAACCAATGAGCAGTTGCGTGAGTAGGTTCGACTTTCTCTAGTTCTCTGTTGCAGTTCTCGTTGACATGGCCAAGCAATGCGCAGAGAAGTGCATGTGCATGCTTGTGCACTTAATCCGGCCTTGAAGAAGAATGAGCCTTGGCAAACAGGTGATTTAGAAGATAATTAAATAATTGGGTGGAAAAATTTTGACCATTTGTAAGCCATTACTGATTAGTGGGTCACTAATGCAAACAGACCAAGGTGATGATCAAAGTGCTACCTTCATTCCATTTGAGCACGCGTCGCTGCAAGTCGGTTAC
>JADWOT020000783.1:0-11822 GCA_036345935.2 Taenia hydatigena | reverse complement strand
TAAAGCATAGTCAGTAGCTGTACACATAAGGCTTCCTGATTCCGCTATTTCTTAATTATAGTCACAATATATTGCGCAAATTAACAAAGCACGACTTTATTATTTTTCACCAAGTCAAGCCTTGAACTTTGGAGGTGGGTTTCGAGTTTCGTATTTCCATGTAATCAAAGTCCTCCTTCGCCTTCGTTGCCTCAAGCCAATCCATTTAGAACGAAAGCCATCACCCAGGTCCGATAAGCGCTTTATGAAACCGGACAAGATATTCTTCAAAAGCGAGTGTCGGCGAAAAGCTAAGGTGTGCATTTTAGCATGCAAGGATCTATTCCTTGGTAAATAAATGAAGATAGAAATGAATGGATACATTTGTGCACGGAGGACGCGTTTTAAAACGGAGATTGGACTGCGCAATTTTGATGTAAATAGCGTGGTTTTGTATGATGCCATACAAAATTCGATGTTTGACAATTGTGTTAGTGAATATATATAAGGACGACACCTTCATTATGGGATGGAGCTTGCAATAAAAAGTCGGAGAAAATACCAAATATTTGTTAAATAACATAAGGATTTTTTTGAGGTGTGAGTTATGATAAAGGGCTGGATTGCACATTTACCTAGAGAAGAAGAATGCATGGAAAGGTAATGCTTATGTTTTCAAGCACAAAATTGTGTTTTCGAATGAAGGTTGACCAACCAAACCATGATGAAATTGTGTGCATTCATTTAGTAACACATTATAATCGACATTTAACCAATGCATGTGTTATATTTTTGCACACGATAGAGGGGTAGGGAAACTTTTTTTGACAATTGACTGCACAAGGAGACAAATTTTGTTGTGTTGAACTGATTCCTTTACTTGGCTGTGCGTGTAAAAGTATCCCCTGCTTTTAAATACTTCTGGAAATTAAGGTAAATCTGACTAACTTTCCTTATTCTTTCCTTAACACTGCTATTTTTTAGAGCTATCATGCTCCTTTTTGCCACTTGTTAGTTGCTGTTAAAGTTTTTCCTTTTCTCCTCTATCATTTAACAAACTCCGGTAAAAATGGTTGAATGCCCACAAACACCTTTATTATAATCACAGGGAGGTTGTGTGGCAGCGAAACCGTAGCAGTTAATGAAAGGATTTAACAAAGTCCCACCTCTTACCTACAAGGTCGTTTTTAAACGACGCAGGCATTGTAATTATTTTGTTTTGACTGCACTTTTGAAAAACTTTGTCTAATTAAATTAGTTTTTCCATGCGACTGTAGGTATGGAGTCAAGTTGTTTAGAAAAATCGTTCTTTTAGAGTGTGCGTGTAAGTCATATTCGTTTTGGATGTATCTTTCTGGTACGAGACTTCCGAAAGGACTTCACACTTAGATTCGAGAGACATATGTTAACATTTGGTTGTCATTTATATATTTCCGCGGTGTATGTTGTAAAAAGTACTGCTAAATCTGCCAGATTTTCATTGATGAAAAGAAGTCTGTTTAAACTCTTTCGAGCGTCGTGATTACTAGGCAGGACTCATTGGAATGCCTACTTAGCCTTGTGCGTTATTTATTTAATCATTACTTCTACTGATGACTTGGTCGCAACTGCATGATAAGGAATAGTTATATCTGCTCTAGAAGCCTATCACATAGTCACAAGTCGATTTCAATGTGCTCTACAGCTCGAAAATGGGTTATTTCCAAATCATATCCGCTAAAAATGTAAACCCTGGGCCTTGCGTGCCTATCCCATATCGCTCCGTGCATCACCAAGCCTTGCCATCAAGTGTGCTCGCTGTAGTCTTTTATTCGAGTCCCATCCCAAGAAATTTTGAATAGGCTGCCTTACGATTGAATTTATGCAATTACCCTGCCCACACTTCTCACAACAAGTCGACCTCTCACACAATATGTACTCGTTCGCTCTAACATAGTCGGTAGTAATCCACCTTACGCATGCTTCTACAGCGAAGGATGGGTAAATTGCAACTGATAGTAAGTGGGTCTTGGCTAACACGTTGTGTAAAATCGTAAGGAATGCAATTATTTGTCTTAACTGCTATTTCATCCTAGACCTGTTTTTTTTGACAAATAGTATTGGAAATGGGTTAAATTTTACTTGTCCAAAGGAGCCTTCGTGACTTAGTTGGAGCAGTTAATGCACCTACCTGCCACCTCCTAGTACCATTTATAATCTTTAGTGCTGCATTCTTAAGTAAATAATTTATTCACACCTCCCGTCTCTTCTGCCATCTAATCCTCTTCCTAGTCTGCGGAGTAGTGTGGATTGCTTAACGCGTTTTAAATGGCATTTTGAGACAGTAATTGCGTTCGTCATTAACTTACACTAAATAGAGCCTAGTTGGAAGTTTGTTAATTACAAGCAAGAAGTGCCGGTGTGTCCACCAACCTGTTTAATTGGCGATGGGAGTGGGAGGTGCTGGATGGATGAGAGTGAGCCTCGTGTCCGACTGTGACTTCTGGCAGACGCTGAACGTGTATGCGTTTCTATCACGAAGCTCTCCCTCCCCGTGCATTGTAGCAACCCTCCATCGGTAAAAAGCATAACGAGGAGGATTATATGAGTAAGTTTCTCATCCCAGTATTCGCATCAAACTTATTAGCAAAGTCTGGGAAGCCGTATTACACTCACTACTTCGTACTGCAAAGAAAGTACAAAGGAATATTGCTTGGGTGTTATGCATGGTGAGCAAGTAAGGAGAATTTATCGTCACGTCTACCCTTGGTCACCGTCTGACCAGCAAGTAGCTTCTACATTCTGTTATGGTTAAGATAGTTGGATGTGGTCCTGCTCTGATTGAGCAAAGTCATGGAGAACGAAATGTAGTGATTTGCGGGCAACCGAAAGAAATTAAAAGCCACCGCTCTGTTGACTAATCCATATCGCTGTCTGTCCGCTGCTTTCCATCCCACCAAACTCACTTGACACAGCGTGTACGGTTTTGCCGTTGACACTGCCACTCAAACTGCTTTCTACATCATACGCCTTTCACAGTAGTCTGAGAACACTAAGTCAACAAACCAATAAAATCTTGCAATCAAAACGCGAACTACGACTACTGACACTACGACACTACGTCATATTTAGCTCGAGGAGAGCCAGGTGCCTATTTATGCATAATCCGATGGATTCAATATATTAAGATCGTTCCTCATAGAATTTGGCGTAATTGGTCTACACTATGAATACCCTTGTCGAACTGCCAAGCAGCATTGAGTTCTCTGTTGCGAGGACAACATAACAATGATTCTGATGCTTCTGGGTGTCACTGAGTTCTGCGCATAGCGCATTCTCACTTAAAAGTATTCGCCTCTAATTTCGTCACTAAATCATTTTGTAGTCTTATCAACCAATGCGAAGAAGGTGTCAGGTGACCCGCATTTGCGTGATCGGTGTTGTCGAAACGAATGCTATCTACCGATTAGCAGACGTTCACAGTCGCACAAAACATGGCGAGATTCCCATTTAAATCCCATAGCCAAGCTAGATGAAAATTTCATTTGCAAAGTCACCTTCTCTCGCTCGAACATAATCAGCTCAGGTGGATTGCTTATTTGTCGCAAGTTGTGCAAGCAAAACATGGCTTGCGAATTTAACTTAACAATGGATTAAGTGAGATACAACTACTTTTGCATCCCATTGGGCTTATGCATTAAGGACATCGGTGCCTATGCTACTTATTAGCACATTGGTCTTTAACTAGCAAATACGATTGACAAATTTTTCTTAGTTGGCTCAGCAAAATGGGCTGCCCATTCTCTCGAAAGACACCTTCTTTGTCGCCCATTGTTGTAGTGGAGATGATGCAAGCGATTTTATTATCCTGCTTTATCAAATTGTTGTGACATGGAATGCGGATGAAATTTAAGGTGCTCTCAATCCCCATTCCTTCTGTTTCATTTATTTAACTAATGCAGTTAGTAGCTTACGATGCATTTTGCAGACATCACTTTCACGGCACCATTTCGCCACACTGACGACATCAATGGTATGAAGCAAAAACAGAAAACTTATTATATGAGATGAGGTTGAGTTAGAGCTTGCTGGCATGGTTTGGAGACGTCGTCGCACATCCGACAGCCAGCCATCACGAAGCGGTTAATGATGAAAGCAAAAAATATTAACGCATCAATAACGCTAGTCATCAACATCCCCGTGCGTCTTAAAACTTTATCGAGCTGACGCATTGCTGTCCCCTCTTAATCATCCTACTGGGGCTTGAGTTTCATCCAGCTGGCCAACAGTAATGGGGGAAGGGATGGGCGTGCATTGTGTTTCTACTCACCCTAAGACCAATGACCTAAAGTGACGTAAGCCCTACCCAAGGGAGAGATGTCCGTTACAGTAGGCTGTCAAAATGCTTATTCATCGTAGTCTTGATTAACCCATGGAAGCAGATATGCAATGCTGCATGGTGGTGATGATACTCCAGTTACCCTAAGAGCGCTTACCTCCTAGGTGAAAAAGGTTGATATTAGAGTTGTAACTTTGCAGTTTTCGGTTTTGACGATGTAATCGACTCAAATTAGAAGCTTTATGTGATTAAACTTTTGCAGTCAAATGACGAATTAGTTGAGAGAGGGATTGGATATTGATGGCATGTAAGACACGTTTTATGCTCCATGCCTGCGTTCGTTAGACCATTTCGAGAAGACGAGCATGGACTGATAAAGAACAGTAGCGTTTGCTCATTCCCCATGTCTTTTGCAACATTGTTTAGTAAAAACCGGTTTGGTTGAGACCAATTTATTGGCATTTCGGGTATGGGTAAATTCAGTTAAAGCAGCATTGAGCTCCGTGTTGGCAATGAGATTTGTGTTTAAATACGAGAAAGGTGATTTAGAACAAGTAGGACGTTCGCTGTAAGGTACTGATCAAGCCTTGGAATTGCCATGAAATATAGACTTAACTCTGATAGACATTAATCCGGACCGCTTCAGTGGGTTTAGCGACGTCATTGCTTATGCGTGTGATGCATTGACCTGTGTGGACTCTCACCTCCAAAACAAATCATTTCAGCGACTTTGAACTCCGTACATAGCTCTTACGAGAACACCTTTAAACGACATCAGTTTCTTTATTTTTTAAAAAATTAGGGTGCACAAAGTGGCTGCCAGTGCACCAGCATCAGAGCCACTAAATGTAAGGTAGCTAAGGTCGGTCCGCGGCCGCTTTATTTGGAAAGCCAATAACTCGCTTTATCAGCTTTGCTAGTTTCCTTATATCCTCGTCTTCACTGCCCTGCCTTTGATCTGATTCAGCGCCAAGCTGTATTACAGGGGCCTCACCACCAGAAGTTTTCTCACAGACCTTCTTCGTTATGTAGCGCTGAATCCGGAACCATATCTTAACCTAACAGTGAAGTCAAAAGTGTGACCAAGTTAGACGACCCAGTCGTAGACAAGCAAGCACTACACACTAATAGCTGTCTAGTAAACAGCTAATTTACCACCCTAATGCTTGACCAACCTGAGGCTCCGTCAAGTTGATGCGACGCGCCAGTTCTTTGCGTTCATGCATATTGAGATAATTTTTCTTGTTGAAACATTCCATCATCTCGTCAATTTGGTACGGGGTAAAGAGAAGCATGCGCCTGGCTTGACTTCGTGTCTCAGATACTGTCTTACGTACCTGAGATTGTTCCGCCGTTGGCGGTGCAAAGGAGTTTCCTGAATCAGGCATAGATGCCGTGGCAACAATTTGCTGAATAAGAGAGTAATTTGGAATTGAGAAGACGCTTGAAGGGGGTTGGTGACACGTGCGTGGTGGTAGTAATGGCTGCTGATTTAACTTGCATGAGGTGCCAAATGGGAGTGGGTTCGGTGATGGGAAGATTGGCAACGCAGTGGTAGATCGAGGTTGATCTGAGCATCCACCTCGCTTTGGGGGTAAAGACATGTCGTTGCAGGGTGTCCGTTGTAGTGCAGACTTTGGAGTGCAATGCGATTGAGTACTGCGTGGGGAAAATACAGGCAGTGCTTCTAGACAATCCGAATCATTTGAAGTAGCCATATGAATTGTCAGCCATTTTGGTGGCGAAGAATTCAGTTTGTTTTGTTTGTCTTCGTCATTGATCTGTGGTGAACACCTAAGAAAGGGATTGGATCTTAATAATGCTAG
Organism: Taenia hydatigena; assembly: GCA_036345935.2. Classification (NCBI taxonomy): domain Eukaryota; kingdom Metazoa; phylum Platyhelminthes; class Cestoda; order Cyclophyllidea; family Taeniidae; genus Taenia; species Taenia hydatigena. The sequence continues at coordinate 5,699 of JADWOT020000783.1, read as the reverse complement.
AGGTTTAGGTCGAGCGTGGACCATCTCTTCCACCTTTTGTGACGTAGAAGGTGTTTCTTGTTCCACTTGGCGTTGCATGGCTGGTGACAAAGCCGATAAGGCGATTTGTTGGAAATACGAGTTTGTCCATCCCTTGGGTACTACGGGATGTTCCTTATTTGGAACACCTGAGAAAATAAGACGACTGCAATAAGAGCGCGTGTATCTGCATGTAACTAGATATCATCTCCACATTTGGTTCAGAGGTTTTATGTGTCGAGTGTGCCATTTTGAGCATGCGATTGGGTCCTGTTTCACGCCAACCCTGCTGCCTCAACTAGTTGTAGATGCGTGGTCGTTGGGGCGGCTTCAAGAAGCATTGCACGAAAGTTTTCAAATGTTAACCTCAACCGATGTGTAAATAAGAAGAAGAAATGCGTGATAAGGAATGATGTATAGCTTTTTCTACAGTGATCGTGTAAGGTTTACTAATGTGGCTGCAGAAAAGGGCAGCTGCGAGGGACTACAAATGAGTTCAGCCATAATCCATGATGATCGATGGACGGTAAATCATAGCGCAAGTATAAAAGCTTGAGGCGCACATGTGTGCAAACAAAAAGGCACATAAAGATAAAACGCTTTGATAAACAGTACCGTTGGCTTGCAGTGTTGCCCGATGTTGGGGTTGCTCAGGATTGAGGAGGTCCACAAGCTTCTCCACTGTAAAGCTGGGCATGACGAAACCGCCACTACACAGTTCTGTATCGTCCCTCCGACTAAGCCACTGTATTTATAAACCATAGGAGCCAATAAAATCTCTTTTTATGGGTCACATCAATCAGATTCGACAGCCTTAACCTTGTCGAACCAAATGCCCTCAACGAGGTCATGTCATGCTCAATCCTTAAACATGAGTCTGACTCACGAATAAAAGGCAACCAATCGATGTACGACCTGATTTAATGTTTGCACAGCAGCATCCACGACTTGGGCTTGAAAAGTAATCTATGGCTATAAGCAATCAACTGTCACGAAATTCGAGGCCTGAGCAATAATGATGATAATCACAGTCATTTATTAAACCACTCATTCAGAGGATTTTGCTCACTGTCCGACGTTCGAACTCAGGTCAGCCTGCGGCTTTGCCACCCTGTAACACGAAGAATTGAACACTTCGGAATTCATGGCACAGCGGTCAGTGCCATGCGAATCATAGCATCAAATGCAGCACCTCTGGCTCAGTTAAAAAAAAAGTACGCAAAAACAACAACATTGCATATGCTGACTTACCTAACCGGTTGATCCGGTGTCAATTTTGTTGATGATATGCATGATGATGTGCCTACGAAAGGTAGATGTGTCTGCATCACGTGGTGGCCGTAGAGCGCAACGCGTGTTCCTCCATGTGTCACGGCCTCAAAGGGTAGCAGGATTGGCTTCATGATAAAAATTAAAGTATAGCAAAAAACGAAGATAAAACATAACTAAAATACAACAAACCCACATAATTGGCATAGAATCTAACACATATCGAATGATAAGAATACGAGGCCGATAGTACTTTAGACTACACGGCCTTTTCGCCCCTCCTCCTTCCTTCCGTAACTCTGGTGACAACGAGATCGGGAGCAGCACTCAGACTAGGAAAAGTGTACGACAGCGAAAGATAAGGGGGTAGGAATAAGGTACTTAAAAATGCGACACAAAAGATTGTAGAAGGTACTAGGAGGTAGCAGGTGGATGCATTAACTGTTCCAACTAAATCATGAAGGATCCATTGGGCAAAAATTTAATCCAATTCCCAAATCATTTGTCAAAACTGGTCCAGAAAGTAATAACAGTTGCTCTAAATGTTCACATTCCCTACACTTTTACACGGAGCATACTAAATAACCAGACACACTTACCATCATTTGCAATCTATCCGTCCTTTGGTACAATTGCATGCTTTAGTAACCGAGTTGCCACGTCACGCAAACAGTTTGAAGAAGAAAGGAATAACTTAAATCCCTTGCTTTTGCAGATTTATAGTGGTGGCTTACTGATCGTTAAAGGCTTGCGACGGTCAGAGTTTAGCGATGGTTTTGCAGGCCTCCCAGCAAAGCCTCGCCAATGAGGCGCCATTGTGTTTGCCAATCGGATCCCCAATGAATGGTGACAAATGTGGTCCCTAAAATGCCAAAACTTTGTTGTAGTTTACATGTGACTCAATATAGGACCCCTTTTTTTTTAAAACTATGCCCGCTTTGCTGTCAGGAGACCCACTCGTTTCACTTAGGCTTCTGTTGTCCGCTGAAAAGCTCTAGAACGCTAGGCGAATAAGTGCATTTTCTGTACATCCATCTGCATTTACCTTTACAATGATTCACATATTTTTTCAGGGGTCGTTTTTAATTGTGAAGAGCAGCGTGATTCCAGAATGCAGATTATGAGGCAGTGAATTCAATACCGCAATAAAATGAGGCTTGAATAAAGACTGCAGCACGCCTGTAGGATGGTGGTGCATGTTGCTCTCTAGTGGAGGTAACGAAGTCAAAAGTTTGCATTTTGTGTAGGAAAAGTTTGGTGACAACTTGTTTCCGAGCTGTAGAGCGCATCGAAAATTGCCTGTGGTTGGGTGGTAAGCGCCTACAGCAGGTGCCGCCATCCAGTCATTATAAAAATCAGATAGTTATTTTTGGTGTACATACGGTCGAACAGTTTGTTAGTAAGTCTTTTACGTCAGCTGCGTTGCCTTTATTAAACCCTAAAAGCTTTGAGGTCGAGTGCTAGGCACAGTTTGACATCACATGCCGATTTTTGTTTCGATGACCACACTATGGCCAATCATAGGTCTAATGGTTGACACGGTCACTGTTATACTACAAACTTTGAGATATTTACCCGCGGAAGACAAATGCGACCATGCACGGGAGAAGATAGGTAAAAGTTGACTTTTTTCATTAAGGCGTAACAGCTCACCCAACCTGGCATTGTCATTTTTCCTCCCTCTTTTTTCCAGCAGCGCAGTTTACCGTATCGCTTTAACCATTTTGGAGGTGAGAGTCCATGCGGATCGACGCGTCACATGCATGAGCGGTGACGACGCTTAACTTATCGAAGTGGTCAGAAATAATGTCTAGCGGGGTTAGGCTCACGTTTAATGTGACTTTTGAGGCTTGATCAGTACCTTACAGCCAATGCCTCAAATGCGCTAGACCACCTTTCTCACATTTCGACACAAATCTCATTGTCAAAACGCAGCTCAATGTTGCTTTGATTGGCCTCACTCTTACCCAAAAACCCATTAGTTAGTGTTACCTGAACTGGGTCCTCCTAAGCAAAGTTGCAAGAGGGAGAGAAAGACCGATAAATTTCTGTCAGGAGAACAAACGCCAAAGTTCATACTCTGAGCATGGAACACATTTTGTATGCTCTCAGTACCCATTTACTTTCTTAACTGATTTATCACTCAGCTGCAGAATTTCAACCATGATTTACCTCTCATATGAGTATGTGAGGTAACAAATGTCTAATGCTGCAATGTTTAAACTCCAATGTCAACCTTATTTACCAAAGAGTTAAACGCTTTATGGGGTAGAATGAGAGGTCACATTGAGTTGTAACTGGAGTGCAGAAGTAGACTCAATCAGCCACCGTCATCTGGCGATTCATAGTCGCTTCTAGTGGGTCCACCAGGACCACGTGGAAGAAGCATTCGCCGGCCTACTTCAACGAACCGCCCTCTCTTCCGCTTAAACGGTCGTCGTGTAGGGTCAGCCTCTAGCGAGAAAAGAAGGACACAACAGATGGCCAGCCTACTCACATCCCCTCTCCCCACCACCATTATTAAGCAGGATGAAAATCAAGCTCCAAACAGATAAATTTTTGGAAGCGAGTAAGCATTAATGACTAGAGGATTAATTTGTGAATGCTTTCCTTGCAGCCCTAACCACTTTCCGATAGCTGACTGTGTGCATTTGCTGTGCTACAAGGTTTCTAAACTATGTTAGTAACAATAAGCTTAATCTCTACATTTACAATTACTTTCTAGCCTTGATTTCCACCATTTTTGTCGTCTCTGCCGCGAACCAGTGGGGCGGAGATGAAACCAGACAAATGCATTGTAGGTCACAAGCAGCAATAGCAAAATGAATGTAAGAAATGGATGGGAAAGAAAACGCATCTTGATTCTTAGCCGAATTTGACGTCACACATATTGGGTGAAGCAGGAACAAGAAAAATCCTTGGAATACTTTTACAGCAACACTGGTGCTCAACCTATCATTTGGGCGACAACTGAAATGTCTTCAGTCTAACCAAAAGAAGGAACACCCAGGTTTACGGAAGGGGACGTGGTTGGAGGCAAGCAGCCCAGCTTGCTGAGTCAACTAAGGAGGATTCTTTAATTCTATTCGCCAATTTCTTGTCATTCAAGTTCTTTATTTCCTGTGGGTACGTCGTATCAAAAGGTTGAAGGTAAAATCCAACTAAAGTTTGTCAAAAGGTTAAACATGCATTTATAACTAGAGACAAAAGGAAAAGCTTGGAAGCGAAACTTGAAAATGAGGACGGATAATGTTCTGCTGTGAGGATGAAAGCAATGTCTCCATAAATGGGACCGATTGGATCCTTCCACATGACGCCAGCACTTAAACCATTACCTCTCGTTCATCGGCAAAGCAAAATTACACTTTGACCACCACCTCAGTATTTGAAAACAATGATCGACCCTAGGCGATAATCACGACATAAAAGCTGACGGCCCACCAAGATGAATTCAAACCCTCAAGCGAATATCATATCATTTAAAGAGTACAAAACTTGCTTAACCAGTGCACGGGAGATACTTCAGCACATGACGGTCGAGGGATGATTGAAGCTACTTTAGTCATGCGCTATCGCGTGTTTTCCTCACAATAGCAAATGTTTGGTGGCCCGCCACAGCTACCCTGTAAGCATCTGGGGACAGCTGCATTGTGTATTGAGGTGGTTATCATCAGGAGCCGTCCAAAGATCAAGGGGAAGTCCACGGTGTCCATTCCAACATTGTGTTTGCATAAAATAAAATGAGTGGTAGAAGCCCAATATATTGAATGGATGCTCTTGAGTAAGCGTAAGCTAGATAGACTCGCTTCTGATGGCCAGTTTACTTTTGGTATCAGCGATAACTAGTCCACTTCCTTTTAGTCCACATCCAACTTATTTAACCGATCCTGACTACGACTGTTAAAAGTCTCGAGTTCAGACAACCGTCTGCTTGCAGTAAAGGAAGAGGACGAGGGAGAGACAGAGAGTGAATGAGATTGTGCGATCTCTTGCGAAAATACGACATGCCTCAAAGTGCTTGGCTAGACGTGCCTGTTTTTGACGAAGAGCCCTCTCTTGAACACCTTCGAAGCGTTGCAAGAAGATCTATCACACAATCAAATGACCCCAAAAAAGAAAACTATGGCAGAATACGGCGTCCATTTTCCACCTCGATAGTTAAACTCAGAGATTAACTGACACGATAGGGGAAAAGTGAATGCGGCAAGTAGTTTGCTGGCACATAATGCAAACAACATTTAGTTAGAAAGCAACAAGCTTTTGTCATTTGAAGGACGACTAGGTTAATTCTGTTATAAACGCTTGAGGCTCATAAGGTAAGAATGTCTACGCCTCAACGTTGGGTTCTACCAGATGTGGGACAGACACAACAGATGTCTCACATACTTAGTGGGATGGTGATGTGGGCTATC
>JADWOT020000790.1:0-61773 GCA_036345935.2 Taenia hydatigena | reverse complement strand
TTTTTTGGCTACAGCACATGCGAGCTTGGTATCTCCTGCTGCCAATTTTGCTGCGATAAATACGACATTAGTTTCAGTCAGCATCTTGTGCAATCAGTCCATCCAATGCATAAAAGCACGACTGAAGCCCAACAGCATATCAAGTTAAAGCTATTGCAGCATAAGAAGGGCAGAGAAATTTGTCACGAGACATACACTTTTAGAAGGTGCAAATGTTCCAGTGGGCGAGATCTCATCAACTCCTTCTATACAAAGCCGCGATTGAATTAAATCAAAGTTGAGCAGCGATGGTATTGAAAGTAGACGGAGTTCGACCAACTCCTGATGACCAGTCAGCAAGAATAGATGTGCTTGTGAAACATTTTTAGCGTAAATTGGAGAAAGAAAATGGGTGGAAGAAGAAGGCGGTTACGAGTCGATAGTGTAGTGCTTATTAAACTGAAAGCTAAGAATTAAGAGACTTACAAAACGCGATGTGTACTAGCCCAGCCGGGATTTGAACCCGGGACGTCGCGCACCCGAATCGAGAATCACAGACCTAAACCACTGAGCCGCATCTTCCGAGGAGCATTTTTGTACCTTAAGCACTTCCCTCAGTACAATCTCCAGTGTATATCTGAAATTGTGTTACTATTGCGTGTCCACTCTTCCAATCGACAACGCCGCGGAGCCGCCATCAAGCACTCTACTCACCTCAGCTTCATCCCACTCCACTTTGCTTAACTTCTTCGAGCGGTTGGGCATCAAACAAGAGAACGAACGGGTGATCGATGGAAAATACGATTGGCAGTTGTTGTTCCTCGGTGATCTGAGGTTCGAACTAAAGCTAACACGGCTCATTCTACTAATTTACATGAAGACAAGCTACTGAGTCAACACCTGGGTAGTGAGTAAAGTCTTTCGCCTCTTTCGCAGATGAGTTTCAATCAAAGAATGGGTCAAGTTTCCCCCAACGTCCGAAAACAACGTCATTGCAGTCGTCAATTGTGAATTTTACCTAAATATACTTGAAACGAAGCCCTAAGTGGTACAATCATGAAATGAAGGCGCCAAAGGGAATACGATAAAAGAAGTTGGCATGATTCCATCGGCATACCCATGTTGACATGCTAAGACAAAATTCTTTATATCTTTTCACACAAATTTAAAAGCGTTAGAGTTTTGCAAATTATGCCGTAATCAACAATAGGATATGGTGCATAGCGCAGGAAAACAGTTTATGCCAAAATAGATTTAATTAATCCATCTCTCAGTGTTTCTGCTTGGCCACGCGTAATCGCTAGCCATTCGGAAGCCCATTGCTTTGGAGAAAAAAAGAGTAACCGATTGCAAGATATGGAAGTGAGTACTGACTGGTCCTTAAAGAAACGAGATGTGATTTTCAAATATGCATGCTAACTATGTGTGAAGGGACCCCTAGCACCTTCGTTTCGTGCCTGCAGCATTTTTTTAAAAATCGTAGAGCCAGTACATGCAGCAGCGATGGAACATATGCTTTGTCTTGGTCGCATCACCTAAAGGTGGTTAAGACATGGCTTAGAGTGCATTTATTTAAAGACTCTCAAAGACACTCAGCTTATTCTCAGAAGTCGTGTGGCTTGTTGGCATGAAATGGACTGGTAGATGTCATCAAAACTAAAGCTGTCAGAGCGTCGGCTGTTTGCAACATTGAACGGGTTGATAAATGACGGGCGTTGTGATCTGGAGCAAATTGAGCCACAGTTTGTGGAAGGGTGATTGAGTTGAAGCAGCATTTTAGGGCCTAAGGCAGCAAACCTAAGTGCCTAAGAAAGCATTCCTGGCGCACAAATTAAAACAGCATTTGAAAACCATGCACGTCAACTGGTCTACCACACAGTTCTTCATACTATGACTCCAGATCGGGAGGCTGCATGTTCAAATCACGTCGGGATCAGCACTTATTTCCTTCTACCCTACCCTCCCTTACCCTTGCCTGCTGCACACCCCTAACTTGTATTCTCCTTCTGTCATTACTTTCGCTACTACATCGCCACTGCTGCTACTGCCATCACTTTTATGCTGACAACAAAATCATAATACATGATGTCCTCTGCATTAATCTTTTTGCTCCAAAGTGATTTCCTATTTTAAAATTGGACTAATTATCAATGGCGTGTGGCGGTAGGAGGAATGATAAACTGCGATCTAAGGACAATTTTACATTTGCTCAGTTTTCATGTGATAATTTTAATTCCACTTCTCTGCAGGACGCCATTAAAAATTTGCTATACATTAAACACTGCTCATGACTTAGGCGCTTTTGGCAGTCTAATAAATTTGAGGAATTGATTCTACTCCATCCAAATGACTAGAGGCGGTTTGGCCTGAAATGTTTCGTTCATGACAACATGACGTCATCATCATGTCAAAGCATTTTCACTCCTGAATTTGCATGCTTTTGTTTCCTGGCGTCATTCGTTTAAGTGCTACATGACTTCCTCATCCTGAGATGGGTGTTAAATGAAGAGCATGGCAGGCAATGCGTTGTAGTCTGCAATCAGACATCACCTCCTTACATCGCTGGACACTATTGCCACGGAAATTATGAAGCTGAACAATAATAATAATAAGAATAATAATAAATTATGCTGCTTTCTAGTGTCTACCTTCACCCTTTCTGCATCGCATTTCGACATTTTCGTATGGCTGGTCTAGTCGCATCCAAAATGTTTCGTAGCCCTTGTAGATTCAATCATCTTTTTGTATTTATTTCAAATAAAACGCCTATGCACTGCAGCTATTCCTTTAAGCGCATTTCAAACCCTTGTACACAGGCATCGCAAAGCTCGGTAAAAGAGAAGGACTAGCTCATAGTATGTTGGAATTTGGGCACAAAAGGAGAATTGCTAGGCACAACTCTTGGGTGCAACGTTTGGGAGCAAAGTAATGCCCCCTAATAAGGGAACCCCGATAAAATTTAGCTGGATTGAATTTACATCAAAAGTCTTTTAAAGGCTGCGAGCTGTGGGTGTATTACAAAGCTATTGCTATGCTGGTAGTGGTAGTAGACAACATCGGTGGAATTTAATTTGCATTCACAAAGCGAACCAAAGGAGTGCAAAGTCTGCAAGAGCAGCTTTAAAACACGATATGCCCATTGTGCTTTTGGGTTTAAATTCGAATGCATTCAATCTAAAACGGCAAAAGTTACAATTGCTTTAGCAAAAAGCAAGCACGTGAGTTACATGCGGCCGGATTTTGCAATTGTCCCATTTTGCTTAATAGCGGCGACTAACAATGTCACTACAACTCTTTCGTTCTTCCTAACTACCACCTCCTTAGTTAATCATATTTCTGTGCATATAACAACAATGGTACTAATAATAGCAATAATGATAATTCGAATTATATGTCTAAAATACAAATGGACAGTTTTATGTGATACGATATTACTGAGGCGAGGGCTGTCCGTTCGCCTATATTTCTATTTGTAGTATTTTGTCAATTCAGGAGGGACAGACTAGTTATAACCAAGTGGACATCAATCAGCTTAAAAGCCTGACACGAGCCTCTTGTTGGTTTCGATACGCAGCCATTATGTGCGTTCCAAATCATTGACTTTGATAGCCTGCAAGTCAGTTACCTCTTACGAGCACTTTGTCGCGGAAATGCAGGTCTCCATGCTCTGCACTATTTCCTGTTGGCTTAAGTTCTAGCGGTGCCTTGCGCTCTGTCATCCTGATAGAACCTTCCTTCTTCCGTCCATTATTCCTTCCTCCAATGCTACCTATCACACATTTTGGCGTTGATTTCCATCCCACAAATATTCTTCTCGTAGCTGGCGATTGCTCTTAATCTGTTTGCTCTATTGTCGCCTCCAAATTGCGGCTCCTATTGTTTGCATTCTCACCCACTTTTATTGAGCCACGGTGGAGCTAATATCTTAACAACTGGTTAGCGGCCAGATTCCGTGCGTGTGACACATCACCTACCCCCCACTTCGCTTATGTAAGGAGCACTCAAATAACTCATGGATAGATTGATGTGAAATGGCTGAGTGCAGACGAGATTGTAACCGCTCCCCGCAGATTAAGTAAGGAATCTGTCTGGGTGTGTGTGCATGTGTGTCAGGGGATAAGTGGACGTTATCGTGGATAAATTTAGACATTTGTAATGAAGGTAGGAAGTGTAATGAGGTAATGAGACTTCGGATCATCTTGCGGCCAATGCCAGATAAATATTTTAACGGCAAATAAGCAGCTAATTCTTTTCATGTTAGGACGTGTTTGTGGCACATGTCATAGAACTCTGACCAAAGTTGAGGTGGCAAAAAATTATGGTCTACAAAACCAAGATTAGCGATTATTTGGTGGTGCATATTGTAGAATAAGTTAGAGAAATGGATAGAGGCATTGATGTGTGGGTTTATTTTATGGTTTTTAGGATGATTGAGTATGTTAAAAGCATGAATCTAGCACATTTATTTGAGGGTTGCCCTATTTCAACTTCTCGCTATTCTGGTTTATGCTCTCGTTCTAGCTAATGGGTACGTAGGGCTGGAAGACCTTGTGGTTGGTAAAGTGCCTTTGCCTCAGCATGGGTCATTGTCACCACTGGAAGCCAACTAGCGTTTGTGTTGCTTTGCAACGGAAGAAGAGCAACCCTCTCATACCTAGGTGTTGCAGCGCTGACTGCCTCTCTGACCTCATGTAAATGCTGAACGCTCCACCCTTCCACACCAGGCATACAGTGTTGAAGCGTGGTCACCGATTTCAATGTTATTCTCATGAAAATATCCTCAAGGTATCATTTTGCATGCCGTTCGCTCTTTGTTGCACAGAGCGCAGAGTGCAGGTGTTTCCAACCCATGCCACTTCTCTTCTTCCTTTAACTCGTCAATCAATCGCCTGTCAATTAACATTTCAGTACGCCTTTTCCACAAATGCCAATGCAATTTACATCAACACGTCTTATCAATTGATTGTGACTTTTATCAGCGACGAGATTTGCAAGTTCATTTTATTGTAACACCGGTAGAATTGACTTTCTTGGGAAGCCAGCAGCATGGCACATACGATAGGAAATCAGTGCAACAAGTCCAATCCCTCCTTCAGCTTCTCTGTCCCTTAGCTGCTTTTAAGTCCAAATCTTTTTGCTTTCTGTGAGAGAATCTCTCACTTGACATAAAGGAACGCAAACTCAATATATTCAACGCACATGCCCGAATGCACCGCCTAAGTTATGAATACTTAGTTTGATATTCTCTAGCACTAAGAGCCAGATTGGAATCACGAAGTTTTTTCTGCATCAATGCTAAAATTGAACACATTGCAATGAATTCGTCCTTTAACAAATACCCGCGCACCATCTTTACCGGTCTTTAACTTCGGACACAAGTAAGGTGTTTGATTAAACAGGCAACTTCACCCCATCTTGGGCTTACCATAGCTAAGGAACGTGTCTGGGAATGAATGCGGTTCGTTGGCCTACACAATGAATATTACAAGAGGGGTGGAACTCTGCGATTTTCTGCTTAGTTTGTTTCCATGCCGATTCCGTTTTCTATCCTCAACATTCGCAAAAGGCGGTAAGATCGATTTTCCAGTCTGGCATGGGATCTTACGAAAAGTGACACAGCCAGAGGTTTATTTATTATAACGGCGACTTGTTTCCAACCAAATTTGGCCGGCATTTAGTGGAAAATGCTACTTTTGAATATTGGAATCGATCCATCAGCTTGGATTTTACTCTGTTACCTACGTTTCGTGTTCTTGACTTAGTTTTTAAATAGCAACCTTTTCCTGGGTTGTTAGATAAATTAGCTTTCTTCCACAAACACCCTTTCCCCTACGGTCGTATAGCGCTCGCTATGAAATCAGGCAAAGAAGTATGCTTGATGTAATGTACTTGAACCCTTGGAAAACGAATATGCAACCTGCAGCTCAGTATGGGCTGGTAGATAGTCGTTCGCAAACAGTAAAGTTGGTAATTACCGACGAAAGCAGACACCTGGATAATGCAATTAAAACACAGATAATTTTTGACGATGTGTGTCCTTGTTAACGTGAGATTTGAAAGCCATAACATTTATTTAAATCACTTTAAAAGATTTCGTACCGTAAATGGAATTTTCGCGCCATCAAAGATCACACCAATGTTGTCCCCCTGTTATCTCCAAGTTCTGGAACCAATGGTCGGTTTTATGCCTTGACTAGGTTTTGACGTATAACATGAGGAAAGGTATTGTGTAACAACCACCTGGCTGCGGTTGGATAGATCGGTGGATGCGGCAAGGGTCATAGTGCAGAACTGGCATCGTATGTAACTTGAGCTCAGAGGTGCATGTGCTGCATCGCATCGGTTTCGGCAGTGCTACCTAACAACTTTCAGCTTACTTGGCATCACTCCTCATTCCCACATAGCCTGTATTTTTCCCATACACTACACCCTTCCCTCTTATTTTGCACGCCGCAATACCTATTCCCTGCTTAACATTCATAGTTCCTCCCCACCTATTTACTTTCTTCGTTTTATTTACCTTTTATGGAAACGTTTACACTTTGCACTCACATATCCCATTATTTCCCTAACTAATTAAATTGCTTTGTCTCTGCTTGTCGATTATCCCTATCATTTTTTGTCGATTTTGTAAGTACAAATCGCTTGGATGATTGTAGCGTTTCCAAACAAAAAAGGTGTTGCCCATTCTACGTTTGCAGACCAACCGTACTTTGACAAATGCTGCTTCCGTTTAAAGAATTGTTAGAATCTCTTGTCACTGTTAGCTCTGTGCCGTCGAGGCGACGCCTTGTTTGTAGGGATGCACCACCTCAGCCGTGCTCGCCCTCTTGGCGACTACCAACAAAGTTTGGCATACTTTGAACCTGTTGCACACAATTTCTGCACCCAGCACTGTGACAACTAGAAGTCTCATAGAGCCGCGCTGACAAGGAGAGGCTTTCTCCTGTAGCGGTTGTCGGCTTATCAATGCTGGCGTGTTTTGGTGAAGGTCAAATTTTACCCAAAACCAATCATATAACCATGCAGCAATTAGTGAGCACGATTGACAAATGTGCATCTTTTTTGCATCCGGTGTTTTCTGGACGAAAAAGTAAATGCGTCACCATACCTTGCCGACCACTACTTCGGTTTTAGATGACTAGCATTATTACTCACCACAAGGTGTGGGGATAATCAACCTATCAATACTCCGTCTTATAAATTACATAAATGCTTGGATTACACTTTCGTGCTCCACTGTACGAACAGTTGAGCAGAAAAGGGGAACCAGCATTTGGAATTGCCAAAACGTTCGGTTCCTCATTTTATTCGCACCATCAATTACAGTCCTTTGAAAGCAGAATGGCAGTAAGGAGGGGCTTAAAATGTATGGATTATTTGACAAAAGGGAAATAAAGCTGGAGTGGACACAGGCAAGAGTCGATCAAATCGCAATCGGGATATTCCAAGGCCTTTGGTCTATCCATGACTACCACCTTGATAATACTCATTTCTTTTCCAGATGGCGACAAGGCAGGCCCATTTAAATGTCTCCATCCAATTTAGGTAGCCAGATTCGCCCTCCTACAGGCACCACAGTCGCCAATCGGTCGAAATGGCTGCAAGTGTGGAGTCCTTAGAGCCGCTGAGGTCGCGATAAAACTCAGCGACTTGTTTCACTGCACGCGTCTTGCCCTCTTTTGCATTCACTGCAACTACCACAATCAGTGTTTGGTTCATCAACAGGCTTCTTGCAATAATCTTCAGTGTAATCCAAATGTTCTGCTTGTCTGTACACTTCTGACAACCCACAAAGTAGAGAATAAAGCTGGTGTTCCTGATCTTTGCTTTATCTGCCGCGAGTAGATCATCAGCATATGGCGACATTCCAAGAAATTGTGACCCGACGCAAGATGACAGAAATGAAATTCGACTACGACCTCAGTCAAGCCTCGTCTTTTTATTATAGGCAGACGTAAGATAGTCTCCTGGGATTGGCTTTGCAGGGGCACAGACACATTACTACTTCTCTCTACTTCATGCATATAAGGCTCAAGTCCGTGCAAATCTCTCACTGACAACGGCTTATTGTTCGCCGTTGGAGAGATAATGAGGCATGAAAGCGGTTCCAATGCCCGCATGGAAACACGGGCGGAGGAGCGACGAAGTCAGAGACGATTTTGTTCGTTGTAATGTAGGGCAGCTCGAAGAGCAGTTAGGTGGGCAGCAGACAATGGGTTAAGCCATAATGTATCACAGAGGTGCTTATCAAACCAAGTGAAATAACCAATGTGTTTATAAAAGGCTGGATGACCAATCGCTACAGAAAATATAGAGCCCCAATCTGGGATAGCTGTGCAAAAGTTGAAGCGATCAGCCTCATTGAAAAACCCGCAAATTCTTACTAATACCTCAAGAGGAAGATCAGAAATGTTTGGCACCTGCTCCCAGAACAAATAAACGCCTAAAGTGATGCACCGCAATGGATACAGGGGATAACAGAGAAGTCGCAAATGACTCACCCTGCTTACCATGGTAGATGTTTCTTCGACCTCACAACTTCAGACTCGATCAGTGAGTGACTTGAAATAAACTCGTATGTGATATACCGGATGAGCACAGTTAATCGAACGATGATGCGAATTTGATTCGCAAAGGGATGACAAATTGGATTTCTGGATGGAATGTGAAAAAATAAATTCTGACACATTTGGAAAGAACAAAAGTGATGCTTGTTTAAAATAGCGAAATTTTTTTTAATGTGGTGTGAATTGGCGGTCCCAACCATTGAACGCTCTTTGACAGAGTACCAAAAATGCAGGAAACTGCCAAATAGTATTTGGTTACAGATCTGTATTTTAACAAATTGGAAGCTTGCTTTTACAAACAAAATGGGTAAAAGCAGGGTATGCAAAGTAGGAAGATCTAAAATTGCTTCTAATATAGATAAGAAGGAAATTTTAACAAAATAGACAGTTTAGACACATGACTAATCCGATAAGATTTTTAACAAACTTCCAACTTGACGTGATTTTAGCCGCATCTCACAGTCTCAAACTAATTTAGACAGTTTGCACAATCCGCTGGATTCGATCAAGCATATAACCACTTCTGCAGTACGCAAGAAGAGGAAATCGTTTCATCAAATGCACCTTACAGTGTCCGAGGCCTCTTTAAAGGCAAATGAAAGCATAATGCTAAGGCAGGATATCCGTATTCATCCAGCCCACCTGACCAAGGCAAGACGCAAGTATGCAACAATCGTAGTTCCCTAAACTGGATGATAAGCTTACGGCTCACAGAAGATAAGCATTTCCTAAAAATCACTGAATCAGAGAGAACTTACCAATAAAGGGCCTTTAAAACGCCATTGACTTATGGAAGGAGCCTTTAATTTAAATTTGCATGAAAATAGAACTGGATCAGTACTGGATTATGATTAAACTAAACTGACTTAGAGAAAGTGTCTATTTCTGTAAAAACGACGAAACGAAGCAATGAATCCATGGTAGAACATCTACTCTGTTTCTCGAGTCAGTCCTATCTATATTGAGTTAGGCAAGTAAGGCATGCTCTTTATGTGTACCTTTTCCTTGCACTTTGTGTTTGACGATTTCCGCAGTTGACTCCCTTTCATACGTGTGCTTTTGAGCTTGTTTAGGCCGCTGTCCTTTCCACCGGCTTTATTTAGGACTGTGCTTTAATGATGAAGATTGCAAACCCAAAATTTTGGGAACAAACATTAATGGCTATCCAGGAGATAGAAGAGGAGTACTAAATGGTTATGACTGCGTTTTTCACAGCATTGAGAGCCCAGTGTCCCTGAGGCATGGCTTCAAAATTAGGTTCGTGTAGCGAGCCGTATTAACAGATCAGTCGCCTGATCAGATATAAATAGTAAAGGAAACAGGGATTAAGAAGCAAAAGGATACGTGCAGGATGAAAACTTACGTTCAATAGTGACGTTCGTGGTATCTGCAATAACGAATTTGCGTATTGGTATGTCCAAGGGGATTCTGGCCATCCTAATACTTACAGGACCATATTTGAATGAAACTCCGCATCTCAACATTCCATCCTGGTCCGCACATCTACCCAACAATCGAACTGGCATTAACAGTAGCATTTACCCTACCTTTGTGCTGCACACACTTTATAGTAGATGCGATTATTTTATTTAAAATATTAGCAAAAAAAAGGGTTAATTTGAGGACGCCGGCAAGACGACTCCGTACAAAGCGTTATGCTAACAGAAACAGGCGCAATGCTAAGAAGCGGTCAGATAAATCTACCAAGTGGAGTTCAGCCATATGTGTGATGCACAAGTCACATTTAAATGTCACGAAGTTATGACGTCATCTTGAAATGCTAATTGCTCAATTATTTTGCACAAACAGGTAAAACCGTAAAAAACGACAGAGCAAATCATTGATATCCAAGTGTTTTGACTGCCTCAGATACTGCAACAAAATGAGCTGCTGGCCATGCGGTCTAGGGTATGCAATCGACTTCAAATTGTGCGTGCATTGCATCTAATTATCCACCAAACAAATGCATACGCTTTCTGCTACGACTTTTGGTAGGTTTTTCTTTTGTTGCCGAAGCTTTCAGAAATCATTGCTTCCGTCCAGAGCAATTAATGTGGAAAACTCGGAGTTCTCCTGCTAATCTTGAAGGTCACCGGTTTGTGCTAATGTTCGCTTATTTAACTGACAGAATGACATAGAGCAAATATAACGCATACTCACCCCACAATCTCACGAACCTTCTAGTAAGTCCATAGTCCCTTCACTGCATCAATAAAACATAAATATTTTACACGAAGCCTTGCCTAACTCACTTATGACGTCAACTCATTAGTTCACAAACATTTTAAATGTCTGTTGCATTTCTTTT
This sequence comes from Taenia hydatigena, assembly GCA_036345935.2. NCBI lineage: Eukaryota > Metazoa > Platyhelminthes > Cestoda > Cyclophyllidea > Taeniidae > Taenia > Taenia hydatigena. Next base: position 50,916 of record JADWOT020000790.1, on the reverse strand, counting down.
TCTCGAACTGATATCAAGACAGACAAAACACACCTTTTTACATAATTTAGGGTCGAATTGTCGAATATATGTTATGCAACATTAGCCAATCGGTCGGTAACTTGAATTGGGCTAACAGAGCAGCTGCCTCATTATGCATACCTCGAAAAATGTCTGCTGCGATCACAAGACACTCCAAGGAACATTTAAGCATTAAGGGGACTTGTCTTTCTAATTTTCTTCTTGCAGAAGGCGTGCATAACCCTTTCAACTTCACCCCAGATTTTATCAAAGAGGCCTCGGTCCTTATTTGCCGATGTCAAATATATGAGGTTCTTATCTTATGAGTAGGCAAAAGTCAAGTAAGGATTTCGCGTACATGCAAAGACTAAAAGCGGAACCCAATGTTGCCTACCGGACTTTAATCCAATAAAAGACGACAGTTTTGTGAACTACACTTTGCCAACATTATTAAGCACATTTTAATGGCAGATTTGTAAAGCATTAAAAGCACAAAATCTTAAAAAGCAAATAATTTTAGTCCAAAAATGCACGGAAGCAATAAAAATAGCTTCAACAGGCATGCACGAGTAAGTTGCATTGACATTAATTGCTTTCCTGTTACGTACTGCGAAGCATCATTTTCTGTTTCTTTGCCACATTCATTCATCAACACTGAACTGAGTCGTAGGAACGCGCACAGACACAAAAGTAATCTAAGGTCGCTTGAGAAGTACATTCGGCTTTAAATATATTCATTGCTCTTATTCAGTAGCAAGACCAGCTAATTAAACTTAAAGGACTCCAGACGAGCTGGCCAATAGGCCAGCAAACTAGTTGATCTTACACTCGAGCGATGACCTTGGAATGCAACGCAGATACTGTTCAGGTAAATGAAGGCTGAAAATGGTGACCCGCAGAATCCAAATCAAACAAGAAAAAGAGAATTTGTGGTACGTTTATTGGACAATCCCTGAGCTACCGAATAGGCAGCGGGTCCAGCCAGCATATAAACCTCGGACTTCTCGCACCTGGTCCTCATGACCTAATGGACAAGGCGTCGATTTCCGGAGCCAAAGATTGTAAGTTTAGGTCCCACCTAAGATTATTTTTAGATTTACAAATTCTTCAACGCCAAATTCCAAGGCTGTTAAAGTGTGGGCATTGATTAATCGAATATTCATCGACCTTATGGTGGTGACAGTGCTGATCGCAGAAAATCGGAATTAGTAGTCAACTAGGGTCGGCAACGCATTCACGCTTTCGTCTAGCGAACATTGACAACAAGAAGATGCGTATCTGACACTTGGGTTTACCAATAGATGAAAGCTTCTGCGTCTGGTCTCAGGTAAGGCTTGACCCTGATCGAAAGATGTCAGCAGCAATATGCCAACAAATGCCACAAGAGGAGGCTTCTCTTCATTAATGCAGCCGTATGAGATTACGGGTAGTCACAGCAATGGTTGCAAAGATTGTGCGTTACTGGTTCCAAGTATGTTAACCCTTATTGGCTTTTGCCTGATTCCGTGGTCGCTCTTGACGTTTACCAAGCGTAAGTTACAGTGAATTGGTGTTGTTAGCCTTTGACCGAGAAATTAATTTTGCGTGCTTGGTTAAAAGCTAGTCTATATAAACTTCAATTCAACTTCTTTATCCTTAGCTATTTAAAGGCAAAGATGTGGAGGGTTTCAGCTGCATTTTCATTGATTCTGTAAAAGCTTTGACGTTTCGAGGTCTGATTTCTCTTATAGGCGAAATAGGTTCGTCACTCGGCTCGCATACTCATGAATTGATTGAATGCGTCAAACTTAAACAGCTTGCAATCATTTATCACACGGCTCTGAACTACCTCAAGACAAACGTGCTCATTGGTGAGAACTGGCATGTTCATCGTTTCCATGGTAAAATCCGAGTGGACAGTGTCTGCCCTTCCAATGAATGACTCCGTGATCACCGTTGCATGTCTGTGGAAAGGTGTTCAGCCCTTTACCAAAGTTGTGCCTCTACTTACAAGTAAACACCCCCATCGTCGACTCTGGTTTTTCCCCATAACTGATTTTATTTCCTTAATCGTGAAAGAATGCTTCTACTCCTCCTCGTAACACTAGCAAAAGGTTATTTTCGGATTTTGTGGGTTGCGCGTTGACTAAACTCTACCGCGGTATTTAGGCAGGATGTTAAATGTCACAAAATAGTTATAGGTAAGTTGCGCAATTTTTTTAATGAAAATGCCCATGTTTTAAATTTATCACAGAGTTTCTCGTCCTTCACAGCCTTTGCATGATGCCATTTTTCCAAAATGTAATCTGTATGCTTCCAAGAAGATGTAGTGAAAGTGAAGCGTTTACTGAAACCGGGTTGGTTGGTGGATGGATATTTGGGCGACCACTGAGGTGCCATTGGTAAAGCAACTTCTTACTGATGGCATACAGGAAAGGAGACATGCTTACACATTTATCCTACTTCCAGGTGCCTGATGTGCATTAGCTAAATTTGCTTAGGAAGAAGAACGTGGCGGGGCGCATACAGCCACATCTCTACCACTGCACACACCACTATGCTAGTTGTTACGCTTGAATTTCGAGGTGGAATGCTAGTGCCACTCACTCGACGCTTAACAGTCGCTGGGTCGGGTTCCAAAGGAGACCATGCATGAGGTCAGAAGAGGGGCATCTAACTGACTCTAATGGTGAGTCAGTGGTCAAGAGAGGGATATTTGCCAGTTCAAAACATCCAGGTAGTGATTAAAGATGGCGGTTCAGGGGAGTGAAGTTGCCGTAATACGCGCTTACATTCTGCATGATTGCTCCATCGTAGTCAATGGCAAATGCATTTAGAGACCCTAACCTCAAACGATCTACTCAATCAATTTGTAGCACATTTAATCAACACTGCGAATCTTTCGATGCTCTTCATTTCGAAGTAAAACGCCTAGTTACTTCCAAGGCTGCCCCACCCAGGTGTCATGAATTGACACATTTGCTGTGCGCGTACCCTTGGTGTTAAGCACAGCGAATGTGTCGAAACCTTTGACTATGCGGAGCAAAATTAAATAGCTTCTCATAGAGATTGACAGGATGATAGTAGGAAATGCACTCAATCAGCAGTGTTTACTCTTCGAAGGGGAAAGGAAGGCAAAGAGGGATTGTTAGCAGAATACGAACCCTTACTAAGTCCTGTCTAAATGGATGCTAGAGGGCTGATGCTTGCTAAATAAATGCAGCTTACGCTTAGGCGCCATTTAATGTTCCTTCATTTATGTGTCTGCTCGTGTGTGAATCCTCGAAGCCTTTCTTGCTAAAATGCATTTTCTGTACTAGAAGTCTGCTCATTTAGTGGATACCCTTTGATGCAATTTTGGAGACCTTGCTGCTCTTTCTGCTGTTACCATTTAGTTGTAAGAAAAATTTAGTCCACCATATTGTGTGAGAGGCAAGCTATTTTAATAACCAGTGTTATTATTGATGGGCCCGCTTCTTACACGATCTTATTATGTTCGCCGGGTAAATAGCTGTTAGATTTTAAGACAATCAATCCATAGTTTAAATGAGTTTAACCAAGAGAGACATGCTCAAACACTGTGGTATAATTTACGTGAGGCAAATCTAGCATTTGTTTGGCTATGCTCGTCGAAGATATCGTATTTGCGAGGTAGAGCTCTGATAATATAGAGTCACAGTATTTCAAAAACATTTCACTAGAAGGACAGAGCGTGACAATTATTACCAGATTAAATGTAGCAGTCCATATCCAACTATTTTGGAAAGAGTGTTCCAAGTAGCAAGATAGTAAATCCGTCAGTCCAACGCAAGCCAGCCTAAGTTAAGATAGCCACCTTTTTGGCGATATCACCAAGAGTGTTTTAAGCCCTGCAGCTGGAGACATCATTCTGCAAAGCACATATATTCAGCCTCCACCAGCGCACCTTGCTAAAGCGTTGCTGTAAACCTAGCAGAGCACATGGGCAAAAGGACCGCATGAAGATTGAACTGATCTGTAGATATTGCCTTCTCAATCGGTCATTATTTAAGCATAATCCCAGCCATCCATCTGCTTCACTTAGCCTAATTCCTCCACCTGTCATCCTTATTCTGCATTCAGCTAAAGGTAAGTAACTTGTGGTGGAAAAGAGGAGTGCCTAAAAGCCCAAAAGGTGACCAGCTCGAAGGACAGCATCGGAAAGAGATATCGACTAATCAACAAACATCCAATCAAAGTACATTAGCATCGTCTCATGTGCATGCAGAATGATGTGAGAAAATAGTTTGGGATGAAATAGCACCAAAGCAAGTGATATCTGCTCCTGCAAAACCTTAAAAGGGAATGATGCCTAGAGTCTACACCAGTCGGAATTGAGAGCAACCAAGCGACACGTGCAACTAATTGATTTACACGTGCCTGTATCAAAGAAGTCAGCCACACAGCCAAACTCCAGGCAAGCTCTGCTGCGAGTCGTTTCGTCTGCTTTCATTCACTTTATCCACGGCATCATTCTCTCCATTCAGTTCTCCGTCCAAATTAATTTCCTTTTTGCCTCGGGTCTTCTTTTCATCTCTTAATTCCGCCGCCTCCAACTCCATCCGCTCGTCAGTTCCAACCTCCCATCTCGCCGTTTTTAAAAAAAGGTTAAAGGACCACATGGAATAGAAATCGCAAAAGTTAGGGGCAAGTTGTAATACGATTCCACTTTCTTCCCTTTTACCATATCCTAATCCCACCCTCCTACTTCAGTTGCGTGCGCCATTTCAAGAGCATTACATCTGGCATCCAGTGTATATCACAAATAATAAGCAGTATGGACATTGTGGACCAGGAGGCGTGACCACAACTTCTGCCGGCAATGCCAAGCTTTTTATTTAGTAAGTTGCGATGCATCGTGTTTTAATGTGGTTGAATTTAAGATACATTTGTAAATAACTGGGTGCATAGCGTGTCTTTGTTATAACAAAACCATGGTGAATGTTCTAACCGCCTTTGTACATCATGCTGTAGTCTTCCGCTGCGTGTTCAGAATACCCAAGTTTAACTTACCGGAATCAAGTGCTACTTAGCTATTTGTGCACTCACTACGGTGCATCGAATTTGCCGCATGGCTAGGCAGTGAGACGCCAAGCGGGAAGTTAGACAATGTGGCGAACCGGTGAGTGCCCATCGCAGGAAGCACTGCAGGCACGAATAAAAGACGGCTGCGTTGAAAACGCACACAAACAGGTACTTGAACCCTAGGCGCTAATTTAAAAGTCAATTCTTCACTGACTGAGCCGTACAAATAGTTTTACAGCCACTTCGGCTAATGGACACCTCACCATAAGCAAACCATCACTGCCACAGTTACACACGCTCCTCTCCATCATTATTGCTCAGGAACAACAAAGAACTACAATCATTTTCATCGTTGTCAAGGGCTCAGCACGACCTTAAACTAAAAAACGGCAAGCTAAAGTGCAATAAGGTTAAAAGCGGAAGTGATTTGAGGACTCAATGGTTGTAATTTCGCCTTTCAAATATGATTGATTGGGGGATTCAGTCATGCAAAATAGACTGAACAAAAGTGTCTTACGACTCCTCTATAGCTATCGTCAGCCTCCACTCCTACTGTCATCTTCGAAGTCCTTGCACTTCACTTTGTTCTCGACACACTTGGCATGAGGTTTTGGTCGTACTATAGGTGACTGCATGTTGGGAGGGGAGGCGGATTCGCTGGATGGTAGAGAGGCAGGCAGTGGTCGAGAGAAGGGACTGAGGCATTCTCACTGCGAACTAGTCAACTCATCGGCCGACATTCACAGGCACCCTCACAGACGCACTTCTACTTGCACTAATGTGAGCAATGCAGTGTTGCTGAAGCTAACATCGGCATTTTTTTGCAGTGGGTGCCTGTATGAAGGGATTTGACGGGCATTTGGATACGAGGTAAAGTCAGTGCCAAGCCAGAAAGTTAGGTTAAGCTGCAAGCTGTTATTACACGTTATGTAGTAGTAGAAAATCGGCAAATTATAGTGATACCTATAGGACTCCTAAAACTGAAGTTAACGCTCTTTGCCAGCAGCACCATTCCCCTGTTTATTAAGCATATAATCTCTGCTACTATTGTGCCCTCTTTTACCTTCGGAGAAATCCCGAAACGGTGCATGGCACCCTGCATATTGCCCACCATCACTTCACTACGCCTGTGAATTGATCACCAACTCAGTCTGCGGGTTCCATTATTGCGGCATTATGTGCGATGTGCTTCTCAATCAAGTGTTTTCGGCATAACCCTTCACTTGATTCATACTTACATTTTTTTTGGTAATCAAGTTCTGTTATCTTGTTCGTTTGTTTTATTTTTTAAGTCCACGCTTTAATGCTTTCAAGTCATTTTTTTATTTTCGATGCAAACTTATATTAACACTTAGAAATTTATATTTTCACTTCACTAGCACTTTCCTAGCGCATAATCATTAGCTTAACACTTTAATTTGTTCGGCACCGTATGTTTGTTAGATTTTAACAGTGTATCCCTATTTGCCACAAGTTATATTTATTATTTCACTTTTTCCTCTATCACTGTCCCTCTTTAAGCTCGTTGGGCATCTGGCGGCGCTGCGAATGCTGCACCGCTCACTAGTCTGCATGTCAGGACTCGAGCTGGTGGGGCGATGAGAGTATCCTCGCCTCACCATAAGAAAGTGTGTAGGCCGATGTTTTTATTGCTTGTATTTAACACACTCAATTGCACTAGTTGGTGCTGGAAGTAATGCTGGCACTTTCCTAGTTAGTCAGACATTCCGATTTCCGTTTGTTTCCTTTAATGTCGAGCGTTCATTTGGTAGTGCATTTTGGTGGATTTTGCTTATTTTGCTGCGTTGCAGCGAGTGAGACACATCAGATGAGGAGTGTTTACCGTCGTCTCCTTCCTTAAATACGCTTTCGCTTTTGCAACATTTTTTGGAGTTTGTGCGTTCATTTACCTGATTTTTTTCTTTTCTATTTGCCAAGTTATGCCCTTTCGGAGGCTACTGGCTTTGCCATAGCGTATTGTCTGCCGGTATTGTGGTTTCATTGTTTGCTGTGTGACAGGCGTGGTTATGGATGGCGAGATCCACTTTGTTAAGAGATGGAGAATAACTGCGGAATCTATTGCATTTTAAGCGTTTTACCGCGTTGTAAAGACTTCTCTTGATTTGCAATAAATGTTGGACACGGGTATTTTAGCTCAGGTTCTCTTCAAGCATGCTCTTTTCCTGTCACCTTTCGGTTGTTTAGCAACAGTGGTACCTTAGTTGTTCTAATCTATTTGCGTGTTTCAGTTTCTACGCAGCAGGTTCTTTGGCTTTGTTTCAGCATTTTGCTCCACCGGCAGCACACAGATAGTGTGTGCTACTGGAGGAATCGGCACTGAGCCCACTCCCTTTTCCCTCTCCCAGCCTTTTGATAAAACCATAATGTTCTCAAAAATAAGGCATTGAGGCTTTTCCTTCCTCAGAGAAATGGATGATTTGGTTAGCTGTCAGCTTGTCATCGTCTACCGCCGCCTATGTGCATGTACCCTTAATGCTAGATACACTTTGTCATCACCAATTCGTTTGTTTTAAAAAGATGGATGCAGCGAGCTTCGGAGAGAAGGATATACTGATGTTTCGTCGCAGAATTCCCAAAACAGAGTCATGCCTCTGGAGGAAAGAGGACATGAACAACTCGTAGTTCTACGTCATTGCCTGCGTGCTTCCATCGTTTCTTTGCACTATTATGACGCTACTGCTAATATGCTTTCATCTTTTACCAGTAGCAAGACGACGTTGCTTATGTGATCCTATTGTTTAAATACATTTTGCTGTAATCAATTTGTCGGCTTCAATGGAGTGGATGTCTCCTGTTATCCACGGGATTCGGTCATTCGCATTTGCACAAACTAATGACAATCGAGTGGAGATGGCCTTAAGGTATATGGCTAAGAATTAGTTGTGCTCAGGCTAATGCCTCTCTCTCCAGTGTCCTCCTCCTCTAGTGCTTCTGGTTGTTATGTGTTGCTGTGCTCTGCTGACTGACTGTCACTCGCTGATGATGCTTAGGTAAGCAAGATAGTAAGTGGGTGCCTTCATCTGCTACCAATTCCAACGGTTAAAGCAGGCAAATTATTTTCTAAACAGACTGTGCTATCGCTAGTTGTTTTGTTTTTTCGTTGAGAAGGAAGCGGCTGGCCAACGTTTGCCTACTTCTTGCTTAATTCTTGTTTTCCTAGATAGTCGGTGAGGAGGCGTTTGTGCGCGGTTATTCAGTGGTAGATGGGGAGTGATCCTCTAGCACATGTAGTTCCTGTACGAGGTAAAGCGGCTTACCGTGCTCCGTCGATTGCTATTGCAGGCTGTTTGCGTGCCTTCGCCAAACCTCTCCGGTGACCGGGACTACCCATTTATTCATTATTTCAATGGACGATACCAATTGTTGTTGTTGTTGCGTTTGATTAAAAGCATTTGACTTGCATTCGCCTATCATTTGCCATGTTGCTGGCGAAAGCCCTTTTTCTCTCTCTCCCTCTATGTACTGTGTGCCAATCTGCTTATCCATGCATCCACCTATGCGCCGATCGGTCAACCTACCCGCGGATCTCTTGACCCATCTATCTAGCTCAGTACTGCCTCTTTCTCTCTCCATCCATTCATCCATTTTCTTACTCTATTTAACCTCGGCGAGTGTATAAGGTGTCCTCAGAACATATACGCCATCGACCAGTCTAATGTTCCCACGGGCTCCTCAAAAGTGCTGCATTTTTGCGTGTCGGATATGCGTGGAATTTGAATTTCTTAAAATGAACATCTCTTTCACACTCGTTTTCTTCCTAATCAACCCTGTTTTCCTTACACTGCCTTCGCAATTGGCGCATCTTGTGTCCAGCGCTGCTGCTGTTGCTACTGCTAAAAGCGCCTCAGCGGTCATGGTGTTTGGCATTTAACTATGAGAAGCATTTCAAGTATTTTATTCATCCTTCTTCTCCTCCTCCTATCTTATCTAGCTGCTCTTTACCTCCAACCCTCCCCATATCGATTGACTCTGAGCGCTGCCATCACCGAGTAAGGTGGGTGAGTGGGTAGGTAAGGGTCATGTCGAGAGATTAAAAATCGTCCTGATGTAAGTATAGGCCCAAGTGATCAGTCCATTTTGGTCGACCCTGCTACTGTTCCCCCCTTCCTGCACTGTTGATTTGTGTAACTTTGCCCTTCCTCCTCCTCCGGCGAGCCTACCACCTGCACTTCAATCACATTATGGTGATGCCTCGATGGTCTTTGTGTACTTTTTCTGTCAAGTGACATCATCTCAAAAGCCACTACCTTAACTGTCTTCCATCGCCTATATTGCCTTACCCACAAACAATGGTTTTGCTAACAATGATCTGTTGACAAAACAACAAAAGTAGCTCTGATCAGGAAAATCAGAAGCCACCTAATTACATTTCAACGTATGCTTTACATCAGGTGGGAGTCGATATCATGGAAATAACGCACAATGGCATGACTAGTACAGATGCCACTTTGCCCAAGGGTAGAAACTTATGGGTAGCATTTGGGAGCGCGAAGCCTCTTTCAGTTTAGGAAGCAGTGTCTGCCGCTAGATTGCTCCAATCACAACGATGACTGGCACCGATGGAGGACACGATTGTAGCGAAAGGACCTGAACCTTCCCAGTGCCACACCTCGATAACTATTATGAGGTCCCATTCTGTGGAGAGGTTGGTAATATCTCTTCTATGGACCCCATGCAGATGGCACACATCCACACATCACCTCCCACCTAACGTTTGCTCGTCATAGCATGGTTCATCCCCCTGCAGAATGATGACGATGGCACGCTGCTTGGTATAGGTCGGCTCAATCAATTTATGAAAACGCAAACGCATTGGCAAACACCTGTTTCTAAAAGAAAAGGCATAAGTATGCGCCTTCACTGTAATGACAGTCTCAAAATTATCAAATTATGGATGCACAGGATCACGGCTATATACATGGGCTACCAACTCACCGTTGACCTCAAATGATTTCCACCTTTTACTGCAATGATATCCAGAAGGCAGTTTCCTGCCACATTTGCACATTAATTAGATCATGAACGTGCGTGGACGTCGAAACGATCAATTTTCAGTGCTGTCTTGAGTCGGAAAGGAAAAGGCACTCACTTTTAATGATTGTTGGCCCTCAACCGCTAATGGAACTAGCTACAAGCGCAGTTGCGAACACCAACCCCAAATTCGGTTACGACATTTGATGCATTAGCGACGCGATTAATAAAAATGAAAATGTGATAAAGAAAGGCTATAAAAACTGTCAAATAAAATAAAGGCTGCACTAAATTGCAAGCAAGAGCATACTTTAACTGGCTTTGCATGCGAAAATAAAACATTAACAATATCAAAACCCTGAAATAGATAAGATTTACTACACTTGAGCGCGCACGTCCCACATGTGACATTAAAAATAATTAATTATGATAGCTAGCAATGATACTGCCAAGCTCATGCGTGCCAGAAAAGTCATCGATGATATTGTTAATGACTTCACTTTATATTTTTGTGCACTGGTGGATCAGATTTATCAATATGGAAACCAAGTTGCCTTTGCAATTCGTTTTCAGAATTATCCTTATCAATGCATCCCACTAGCATTACCATCCCGAATTTGTGTATGAACCGGACCCATGTCCATCCATCTTTTCTTTTAGAAGTGAGCTGAAATTGGATTTTAAGCTAAAAGTTGGGGTTCGATTGCTTTCTTATCGTTAGTGGCAGCTATATGATATTGAGGATAAGTTATAGCAGCACGAATCACCTTTCTTCATACTCGATGTGTTTGGTAGCTCAGCCCTTGTCGCTATCGAAAAAAGGTTCTGAGGACATCGTGTCAACAAAAAGTGGCCTTAAAGATGAGACTAACTTGACATCTAATCCAGCCTTTCTTGGAATATGATGACATCTTAATGTTACCTAAGAGGTGTGCAGGCAAAGAGCTTGAATTAAATGGTGTAATAGTCTGCCTAATGTAATGTGCCGGCGATCGACACGTCAATTTGCCAATCTCGAGCTTAAATTAATGGACCCCATTTTTGCCTGTGAATTCAGTCTTGATGCTACTGCCGCTCTGTTGTCGTCGCTCTACTCACATCCATTCTCATCCTCTGAGCTATTCGTCATTTATCAAGAACATAGCATTTTATCGTTTACCAAGCCTTTCACTTTCTCTGCGTAGATTCATTGGGCGAAATTCGCGCATCGTTACAGTGAGTTGTACTAGATATTAAACTGGTTCTCGTAGCATAGTCTGAGACACCATAATACTACATCCTAAATCAAGGAACTCCTGCTTGATACTGCAATTTACATACTCTGACGACTACTCTGCGTTGGAACACGTCGTGTCTAGGACCCGTTCAGCAAACCTGCACATCTTATCAACGCATACTATGCTAACTACTAATCCATTCATTAATTCCATTCCAGTTTTAACGACACTTCGCGGCAACAGCTTCTCTATTTTCGGTGTCGTCTTTCTGCTTCTGGCCAAAAATTATGACACATTTCCTTTGCTTTGAAAATCACCAGATAATTCCAAACTAACAAAAAATCAAATTGTGAACAAACTTGGAATTATGGCCAAAATTACAATAATAATGCACGCATGTATCTTATTGTTAGCTTTGTAACAGCCTAGCATTTATTATATTGCAAACGTTTACTTGCATGGACTGTAAACGTTGTATTTTAAAATTCTTTTGCATTGACGACGTCTTTTGTTCGAAGCATTGTCTTCACAGCTCAACCAGAGCTACCGCACATAAACCATAACGCATCATTTAGGAAAAGAATGCTAACTTTTTGAAGGAGCATGTACCTACTGCATTGCCGATTGAAACATGCATTAGTGCTAAGAACAGGCAGATAAATTTAAACAAATTTCACCCAAACCGACTGACAAGCATCAATGGGAATAGTCGCTCTATACTTCCTATTCATTTCGATTGTAAATAAGTTCAACATTAGTAAAGAAATTGTGTGCTCTGTATTATGCGGTGACACGCTTCAGCAGCGAACCAAGTTTGTAACCTAGAAAACAGTCTTACACACCCATGCGATGAACTGACTCCTGGTGCGGTAAAATGAAGTATGCGCATATTGCAACTACCTTATACAAACACTATGTTCTCAAACAATGACAGGGTGTGTGCCACCGTCAGCTTTACTAACACCAATACATGAAAGCGATTCTTAACTAGTATCATTGTCTGCGATCGGTTCAGATGTTCAGAATATGCGATGGGACCTATACGGGTGTAAATTTTGAAGTCTTGCTCAGAGTGCGCAGTCCAGAAAAGCTGTACTGAAGATCGTTGGATAGCAAAAAGAACTCACCCAACAAACTTTTGCTATCAGCCATCGTTGATCCGCTTTCATGCATTTGGACCGGTTGTCTGAACATGTGAGGATAACTATATCTTCAACATCAACCTGATGCGCTTCTTCATTTGATATAATTTCCAGCAATAGCGACTACTGCACCACCCCTAACTTGTCACTGGTCGCCGTGGGCACCAGTATCACTACATCGCAAGCCAGTACTTCGTCCAAACTTGAGGACCTAATCAGTTTTCATCCTTTGACAAAATGAAGAACTTCTAGAAAGATCTGAATGCAGCTACTCAAAGAGACCACATGAAACCTGTTTGCAGAAATCGAGGTCTTCAAGTGGTTTGTCCATAGATATATTTACTTCACTCCATTTTGATTGACATTGATTGGATGCACTATTTTGATTTTTAATGCATGCCTCAGTGAGAAATGATGCCTTTGCAACAGCGTCAAGACCGCCATATTTACCATAATACAAAAGCTTAGCTCGATACTGTTGCCTTTAATTAACTTAACTCGTACTGGTGGGCTTCTGCTAAGATGTGCTACGATTGCACAAGTTTCTATTGTCAAAAAATTCAAAATGAGGAGTATTGTGGCAAGTTTTTAAATGCATTTTGTTTCAACACTTTCAACGCGGGATCCTACATTAATTACAGCCCATAAGTTGGTGAATGATTGCACTTATTTGCAAATTGCGGCGCGTATCATTGCAAGCATTTTGACTATGGAGCGACATCAACTTTCATAATTTTTAATTAACTTTTACATTTAAATTTCCGTTCTGCTGATGTTAAAACTAGAATTCGTGTCTATTCTTTTTTACTTTATGTGGAAAATGAACCATGTGCTGCATTACAGGCACTGCGGTATGAATTTCGTTACTATCACTGCGAATCCCGCAAGATGAAATAGGGCTATTGAATCGTCTAGAAGGAGAGAGATTGGTTGGTAAAACCATGCTTTCACCTACGAGCTTACCGCTCTTCAACTATCTAGATTCCTCCCAAAGAAATACGGCGACACTTGACGTTACCAAAATGATTTTGAACAATATCCAACTTGAACTTGATTAACCAAATCACTCCAGCGTTAGCATACTCGTAAAGGTGTCGAGCTTAGTGTGTTGAAGTCTATAATTTGCATGTGGGCATTCGTATTTGAAAATAGAAGACTCTTGTGTGCAAGTGCGCGTTTGTTTGCGGTCGCACTACAGACTTCCTGCTCTCGTCTAAAGCATCTTCTGCATTAGAGCCGCTAGTGGCCTCCAGGATCCCTAGGCCATGACTATATTAGTTGGCACTTCGTGTAGGCTTGTAGACATGCGATTCAAAAATGGCTTAGCTTTATCGTTGAATTCTAAAAAGCTGAAAATCTGTGGTGTAAATCAACGCTGTAGCGGGTAGTGTGGACCTTTTCTGCATAATTTTCGTTTCCATTACTCAGAGAGCTTTTTCGGGGACTGCGAATATTCAAATGGGTTTCGTCAACCAATTGCGATGACAGACTGACTAGTTGTGGAAAGCATGCTTGGCCAATCAAAAGACTCCGAATGCGAACGGTACGAGCAAGAAATTTTCATTTGGGAAATGAGGCTAATAGCGCTTGACTTGGTCACTGTCCTCCTTTCTGGCGTCCCTGATGATTACAGAGCCCTAGTTAATAAATCCTACGATGCCAAAGTACAGCCAAGAGTGCCTTCGTTAGACGCCATGTCATGCGTGGTAATGTGCATTGAATGTGCGTGCAGCATTGCTGTCCATGTCGAGACTGAGGTAAGTTAGATCGATCGGCTTGGATTGTAAAAGGATTATACCTTTACCGCTCTTGAAAAATTCAGGCTAGTAAAATAAATCTGTGCATTTTCTAAGGTTGAAAACACTTTAAATTAGTAAATTCAGGAGCTCGTTTGTGGCAAACTACTGTTCTTATAGATTTTAGCAAATTACTTTACTCTCTTTTGATCCTTCAGATAGTTGGATGCACCAAATCACTCATTTTTGATCTCCTATGATATATCTACCCGAATAAATCTCTTCAATTCAAAATTGTGGTCACCGAAAGCAACTTTTAGTGGTCGGCTTTTGTGATAGCCTGTTTGTACGCCTTCACAATCCATGCATACTAGAATACTTAAAACAAATGAAACTCTGTTATTTACTCAAAAATCTAGACACTAAGTTAGGCCGGAAGCAAACACGGAATTCTTAAATGTTTACTTTTCTCATGATTGTATTAGTTCCTGCAAAATGCGTAGTGCTCCCTTATGATAAGCTAGGGCTTGTTTCATTTAATGGCACTTAAGGGCAAATGCAAACTATATGCGGGAGTGACTTTTGAGCCACAGCTGGTAAAGGAGGAAGATGGATCTACGACCTTCGTCAGATTGCGTAAGTTTGATAGTTTCGTGTCAGTATACTAATAACGTTTCGCTTAACCTTAATTATTTTACCACAACACCTGCACCTAATCCCCCTTGAACTCATTTTAACAGTTCTTATCTTGGATTTGTATTTCCTTTCCATCGCATCTATTGTACGCGTGTAAATGCTATTTTGTAGTGAACTTAAAGGCGGTTCTACTGCAAGTTGGTGAGGAGTTGTGCAGTGGATAAAGGTTGACGTTCATAACAGCAAACACGATTGCGTAAGATTGGGGCATTACAACAATGCATTTAATAGGCAAACAAAAAGAGAATTAGCCATTTAACAATGATCGTTTAGAGCAAAAGCACTTAACAATGGCGAATGGAACCAGAGTTTGCGTATGCATAACAGGTCATATTTTGTGACAATATAACCAAAAAATTTGCATAGAGTAGCCGTACGCATCACCATGCGATGCATTCTTATGCACAAAGTAAAAATGACAGGACCTGGAAACTGTGGCAATCACGACATTATTATGCAACCCAAGCTTCATAATTTTTAGGAATCGCATTGTTCCAAAGCAGTTTTAAAAACAGTTATGCCAAATCCAAAAGTGTTTGGTGGCGTCAAAGGCGGACGACTGAAGACGGAAAAGTAAATGTTAGACTAAATGAGTTTCTTTAGAGATCGGTCCACACGGATTCCTGCATTCATATAGATGCATACATAAGAGAACGAATTTCGCGACGCATGTAAAAGCGTGACATAGTTGATGCGTGAAAAAATCTTGGTAATGTACGAGCAATGCACGAACCATTTAACATTATCCTAGCTGAACGAACAATTGAGGGTATCTCCAGAAATTTACCTTTGAATTTCTTGCGCCTTGGATGATAAATAGAACTGTAAATGGTTAATTTATGTTTGGTCGAACTCATAATATTAAAGTACTTCTGATATGAAATGTTTGCTCTACTTAAGGGCTTCATCTTAAACGCCTGCTGGATAGCAATTTTAGAAGAAATAATTCCAAAGAAGTGCGTACCATCATTCGTAAAATTAGTGCTGCCACACAAAAAAGGGTAATTTCCATCCCTAGCAGCATGCCCGTGAAGGTGCCGAGTTCAGTATGTAGAAGGCTACTATTTGAGCATGGGTATTCGTATTTAAAAAAGTAAAAGACCCTTGTGTGTATGCATGCGTTTATTTGCGGTCACGTCACAGACTTCTTGCACTCCTCCTAAGTTTCTTCTGCATTAGAGCCGCTGGTAGCCTGCAGGATCACTAAGCCAAGACTACTTCGGACAGCACTTCCCGCAGACGAGAACAGGCATTTCGGACGAAGTAGGAGGAAATATTTCTAGTTCTGCGAATTTCGCGTCACGCCACAACCGTCGCATTCCCAAAATAAGGGCTGATTTGCAGCATAAAACATTCGTTGGCAGACTAGAAAATAATTAAATATAATTTATTAGGTTTAATCTCGCTGCTCAGATCGTGTTTAATCGAGTAAAATGTGCATGAAAAGTGCGACTCTGGAGTGAAAACTAGCACTAACACTAGAAGTTTTGCTTGTAGAACAAGAAAATATCTATTGAATAAATAAACCAAAATGTGAATGAAGAAACTCTGTCTAATCTCTCATCACTTGTGGGCGGCTGCTATTCTATATAAAGTTGTAAGTTGAATAGATGGTAGTTTTCGGTACGAATTGGTGGCTGTCTCCGTGAGGTCCTTATGTCGGTCAACAACATAGAACGTTTGGATTAAGTCATTTGTTAAGGCCAATTTATGGTTCAGATAAGCACAGTATAGTTTAATTTAGATGAGCTTATCATCTTAGGTCTTTTTAGCCAGAGGATGTTCTATATGTTTGCCTATTGATGGCTTCATCTTGTTTCTTATGTGTAGTCGAAGTAGAAGGTGGCGAGAACAGGAATTGCCTCACCGCAGTTACATCTCAAATGGAGCCACGTTGACCTTTTCCATTAGCTGATTTTCGAGCTAAAGTACTACAACTCGTTCTACAATGTGGCTGTGGAACCAATGGGGGATTAAAGCGACATTTTTAAATGCATCGAGATGGTTAATACACTGAACGCCGGCAGGCCAGTGCATGTGGTTACAATGTGTAGTCCCCTACTTTTACCCGTAATGGCATTTCCAACGCTAAAATCTGAAAAAAAAACAAATTTCATGATTAAGTTATTTTTAATGCTCATTACGCTGCAGTTGGTAGTTAAGTTATGTGAGTGCATTACGCGTCGCTAAAACTAGTAAATCTGCCTTAGGTTCTGCGGTCTTTGCAGTCACCTACGCCTACCTGCAGGTGATCCTCGACTAAATTTTTGCGTAGTCGAGTTGATGGTTTATTGATTAATCTTCGTGCAATGACTCGGTTTGTATCCTGCGATTCTTGAGTAATTCTTTTACTGCGGGTCCTTATGAAACAGAAAATGCATTATTTACCACTTTATCCTTGTTCTCTTAGCGACATTGAGACTTCTCCTGTCAAGCAACACCCAGATGGCGAATACAGAAGTGCATTACGCTTGCTTAATTCTTGTGAGCTTTACTTCGATAATAATGACCTGACAATGTTACTCCTATGAGCTGAAACTCGACTGGTTTCACATAGAAGTGGGCAGCTATTTTAGTGTGAATGTGGCCCAACACTTGCGTGCAACTTGTTCTTCCACAATGAAGTCAAGCCACCTAACATCCAAATATCTGGCTGCTCTGTAAAACGCATTAGAAATTAGGAGTGTTTAGACACGGGTCGAATGACCGGAAGGGACCAATAAAGAAACCTGTTGCGCCGACGTCTCACTTCAATCAAGGGACGAGAGTTGTGACCTGATAAAACAACTTGTTCATGTTAATTTTACTGTATCTTATATGATTAGGGCAAACACTTGTGCTTCTATCACAAAAAGGAAGTCAAGTGCGCATGGCCATTAAACCATGGTTGGTCGTTTTCTCCGCATGCTATGATGCGCTTTCTAATGGAATCAACTCTCATCCGAATCGCATTTAACGATGGACATCCATCAGGAATGTTGGAAGGATGCAATCCTGAATTTGGTAATTGCAGCACTCGTATGCTCGCTAAGGGGTAAATGGGGTGTTCACTATTGTTCTGCATTAGCTAAATATGCATAAGACGCGAGATGCATCCGATGCATCAAATCCACCATAAACTCAACAGAGTGGCGGCTCTTTTCTCTTTTCAAATTACGTGGTTTAGACTACTGAAGAGGATAATGAAATGAATAATGGAAATTACACTCAATAAAGTTTCGCCATCACAGAATTATTTTCCTTATTGAAAGATGCCGTGAATCAGCTACCTAGAAGTAGTTGAACGCGAACGAATGGTTTCCATTTTTCAATTGTAGTTTCGAATTCAAAGCCATTTGATAGTATAAATCACAAGTCCAGCTTCGCCGTAAGTAAAGTGTTGGCGTAGCTTCTTCACTAACTCACTGGCAGCAGAATTTATCCTTACAGACGTCTGCGAAGAATGGGTTTCTTCTCCGCCACATGCGTTGTAGAATATCAGCCATGAGTGGTTAAGAGGCAAGTGGGGTTGCAAAACAAGTCCTAAGAGAAGTCTTGATATTCAATTCATCAGTTACACCCAAGCCCCCAAAAATCACTCTGTGACCAAAAAAAAATTCACGAGAAAACCAAAAAGATACCAAGTAAGTCCCCCAATTGTTCTCAGAGCTAGTTGTGTTGCGTGATATATTTTAACAGAAACGTTAACTAATTTAGCCAACTCAGTGCCCATGGAAGACTAAACAATTGGTCCAACTGGCCTTGGGCCATTAAGATACCGGCTGTGAAAATTCGTATTTAGTAAAATATGAGCCATGAGCTTGCACCTAGCAGAAATGTCAAAGTTTGTCTGCAATGGGTCAGCTTGATATGGCATTTATAAAGTCATTGTGTGAACAAGGGAGTATTTCGCACAAGCGTTTAGTTCCAACCCAACGCTGTGGGGACACTAGGCATAAACTTAGCCTCCTATCAGTTGCATTACCATTTGGAAGCCCCTTTGCTTCTCTTAAGAGCTCTAAGCACGATGTATGTAGCAATGAATATGATGGATTTGAAGTTTTTATCCATTTTCATGAGAAGAGCAGACAGGTTTGGTTAGGCTATGTATTTTTGTAAGATTTCAAATCGTATTTGGTGAGAACCGTTTAGCATTCGGAAGCTGACTTCTTTCTTTCTCGAGATGTCATCCGTTTCTTATAAGCTTTGCGTTTGCTGAATGTTTATCGTTCATAATTTCTACCTAAGATGACAAATTTGCGAGAGTATTGCCTTATAAATAGCATGACCCTGTGAGGTGATGTTGCTGTTTTCAAATTCAATCCTACATAATGAATAAAATGCTTAAGAGCTAGGGACGGAAAAAGCCACTTCGCACTCTACCCAATTTTTCAACTTGTAGACTGCCTTAAATGCAGTGTTAATCACGGATGCATTAATACTGATGATGCATAGGTGACAATGCGCGTAGCAGAAAGCGGTCAGTGAAGTCTGCGCACTACCAACAGCCGATAAGTATGAAGTGAACCAGTTCAGATCCCATTAGTCACTCAGCGCTGGCAAAGAGATTAGAAGTGCACGGCATGATGGAAAATGCAGGAATCAACTTCTAAGGCATGGTTATGGGACACTCGGGAGGAGTTTAAGCAATATCGCATTTCTCAGTAACTTGCTTACACGCTGATACTAGTCTTAGCGCGGAACAATTATTATGATCATAAAGTAACTGGTTGAAACGCAGCGCATCTTAAAATGGAGGAGGTGCGCGTTGATGCCCACAACAACGGTAAGCAAAGTCACTGAGGGCATTTGTCATAACAAAAATGTTAATGAGAACAAGCAGTCTGTTTCAGAACAGTTTAGTTTCATTTATGCATCTTTCACACGAAACTCACAATTATCAAACCCTTATTATTCAACAGCTTCCAAGTTCTGGCTTGCATAGCACATTCTTCACTCATTAACTAAACTGGTGGCTTTGATGGCAGGACAAGTGCAGACAAAATGGCAACATACAAATCAAGTTTAAACACTCATTCCTAACCAACTCAGAAGCTTGGCTAATCTTCTTATTTATCTGCGTCAAGGATAATGGAGTATTTAAGACCGCTAGGAATCTGACACATTGACGTCTTCACTACTGTCTTATTGCGGATTGTCTCTTTTACCAGACTTCATCTCGCCGTTGTGGCAGTTGAGATTTGACTTTCACTGGCAAGACTAAAGGCGGCAAAACTGACTCAGCTACAGGTGCATTTACAATAGAAATCTCAAAAAATGATAAACCGGCCTAGTTAGGTGTCTTGGAAGGAACACAAGCAGCTCTCATCATGTTATTCATTACTTACTTCTATTTAAGGATCGAATCTGTGGAGCCTTTGCGTAAGGCACGACACACGCACCGATTTGATAGCATAAAGTTAGCCAGATCTCTCTGCTACGAAATGCGTAGACACTTTGTTGAGGCGCGAAGACAGAAGCCTTTAACCACAAAAGAACCACTCGCCCTGTTTCACCAGCAGAGAAAAGAGCTAAATGATATTTGGTTTCAATGGGTGGTTTAGGTTAGTCCATGCTTGAAGCCGTGCACACACAACACAGTGGCAAATGAGCCCTAGTGTTATTCACTCCACGCTTTTCCGTCTTGATCTGAAATTGAAATTAACTGGAACCAAGCTGTTGGCTTGCTGCGGCGCCAGAAAGGCAGGTCTCCTGTAAAACAATTGCAAGCAAGAAAAGCGTGAATATTGAACTGTTTCATGTTTTCCATTCCAATTAAGAAATAGTTCGTTAAATGCTCAAATTTATGTTTGATTTTGTTCCTGCATCGTGTAGTCTATTTTAAAATGCTTGATAAGTTGGAATAATCAAAATGTAATGAGCATGATTTTGATGCGATACCTGAGATCCTACAAGGATATCAGTTGCGATCTTGTTTCTCGGTTTATATTCAAAACCGTGAATGGTTTCTGTTTTCGCCCTTTATCCAACCTACCTGATGGTTGTCGCATTTGGTGCAACCGGTGGCAAAACAATTGGATGATCAATTTAGTGGAGATGGCACGGTGGGCTTGTCTCCATATCATACGGAGAGGAAGGAGAGCTTTACACGCCCATGCATGTCCTCAATATCCGGTCTATAAAGACATTTAACAAAGTGTACAGAAGCCTTGAATATATGCATTATACAATACCACTTGAAAAGTCTACAACTCTTATTGATGCAGTGGGTTGGTTAGGAACAAAATAAAAGGGGTACTAGATTAGACCGGTACAATTCTCTTTGTGGAGGCGTTTGCGTAGACTATGATGACACCATTATCCCTCAGCATCAGACTACGGCGTACGGGAACATGGATTTTTTTACAAGAAATAATTTTGAAATGCAAATTTGATGCACCAAAGGCTGTCTACTTGCATTATCTGACTAAACTAGTCAGTCAGAAAGGATGCTTGGTTTCGCGACTAGATATTTCTGTGGTTCACACAATCATACGCGAGGTATTTAATGGCATGCAATTTCAGACATTGAGACGCATTATTCCTGCCTCAACCCTTGTTGATAACCTCTCAACATCGAAGCTGAGCTGTGAATTTACTCACCGGTTTACAATGGTCGATATACAGGCTGAGTTCACGTTGAAGGCTAAGGAATGCAGATTCTAAAATTAGACTACGTTGATTTTGCTTTCTAGTGATTGACTTTGCGCTCACCGAATGTTGCTCAAATGATAATGCATCAACATGAGAGCGGTGAGTGCTACGAGTTATGATTTGCAGTCGCAATCATCACCAGACTTTAAACCTGAGCCAAAACTAACTTTAAATCGTGTGAGTGACATTGAGATGAGAAAGGTGGCGCATGGTTAAATGAATCTTTAATATAAAGTTCCTAATTTTTTTTCGGGTAGTCTGTGTTGAACATCACCTGATTGACAAAATATGGCCTAATCGTGTTAGCCGCCTCTGCTTTGCATTTTCCTCTGGAATCACTGACGACATGGGTGAGGCAGGTTTAGTTACCATGAGATTGACCTTTCAAATACAAAACAGAATAACACATTTTTAGCAGGAACCTAATAAGCCTATGAAAGTGGGTTCGTCTGTTTTTCTTTTGCTTAACACGTCTAATATTTCAACATTTGCCTGGCTTAACTGCCCATGTAAGTGCCTTGTGTTCCATCCACAATTAATTTTGGAGTCCATACACCATCTTGCCACCATAGCATCACGTCATTAAGAGAGCATGAGCATTGGCGGTCTGAGTAAGAGTTGGGAGCACCACAGTCGACTACTTCACTTTGCTCTCATAGCCTCCACGTATAATTACCAGTAAGATGTGATGATGTTGGCAGTACCTGAATCATCTGCAGTCACAGTCACGTTTGATGGCAGGCCATTCAGGTTGAAATTAGCTGTAGGCCAAATCGTTAAATGACTGACCAGCCGGGCCACCCACCGAAACGCATTTTGGAGGGTTAGACCTCATTTTAAAGATAGCTGGCGTAATTTTATAGCCCTGGAGATCCTTTGGCGTCATTTTAGCGCATCGTTTCTCGGATTTGAAGCTCACGTGGCCTCGTTATGCTGCAATGATTGCAGATGAAGTCAAGATTTGCGGTCATTTGAAATCATTTTAGCGACCATTTACCCACGTAGAACTACTTATTTACTTGTCAACCTACCCTTACTTTTTTACCCACCACCATCACAACTATTGACCCTCCGCTCTAACTCTATCACCGGACTCGCATTCAATATCCATTTTCCCTTCCTTCTATCATCCTCTCTTTTTTCATCTGCCTCTTTTATCCCTATTTCTTCTCTTTTTTCTGTCTAGAGCTTCTTCATTCCTTCCTCCTTACCTTCCACTACCATAGATCCACGGAGCGTCGTTCCGCACTGCCTCAAATCATTCATTTGCATACGTCTCGTGTATACCAAGAAAAAACTGGAAGATTATATGAAGGAATGTCAAACGCACTTTTTCATTATCTCTGTTCTTGACTTTACTAAGTTCTCCTCTACAATTTTCTCCTTTCCTCACCATTCCCACCGTCACATATACGTAACGTATATATTTATTCACTTATTGTTTGCCTCTTCCAACTCTGTCATGTGCGCCATATTCTTATATTCCCTTTCTTCTCTTTCTTTTTTAACAATCTTTGTAAGTGACAAACCATCAACTTCCCTGCCTTTTTTGTTCCATTCATTGATTGTTGGCAAATCTTTTACTTGCTTCGCTTTTGCGCTCACTTTTTTAAAATAAGCTAAACAATAAGTTATTAAACGACCACCTTTCTCTTCTTACAGGTTTTCATCTTAAAATTTTATATTTAATCTTACTGTCACCCACACGTGACCCACACTTGCATTAACACTTTACAGTTATCTTTCAATCCCCTTCGTATCGCCATCACTGATAATGTTTTTAAAGTCTCATACATATTTACATTCATCACTACCGCTTTCTCTCCATCCAATCATCCAACATTCTCTCCTCTAATCCTTCCTTCTCCATCCCTGCCTTCCTGCGCTACTTCATTGACACGGACAAATGCTCACCTCCGTTCTCGAACTCTTTCTTTCACTTAATCGTCGTGGAGGTCTTGTCTTTCTCTTCTTCTTTACTCTTTTTTCTTTTTCCATTCAGTCACCCATTCATTGCAGACGTTTTCAGCCTTCCGCTTCCGTTTTTACCACTCCTGTTTCCTCCTCCTTTATTGTCACAAAAACACAAGCACACACACACCAGCTAACAACAAAATCAAGTCCTTTTCTTCAACAGGGAGGAAATCAGGACTGGCAGCCGGGCAGGTCCCACCCAAACCTTTCCCTTCCAATGCAATCTGTGCCACAATTTCAACGTGCATCGCGGCTATCACGACAAGGACGTCCATCCAACCAAAATACGCAGAATCCCATTAGTTTTATCTGGCCGACTATTAACCTGACGAATGCGTTCAAAATATTGGCAAGCCTCCAACTTTCGTAAAAATGTCTTCTCAGTGGTTAGTTGTATGCAATCATAGATTCCTAACTACAAACAGTTTCAGGAATCCTTTTATGATTATGGCAGTGTTGCTATACAACACTCCTCCCATTTGCCATCACCAGATCTGATCAGGTCTTCTCCACTTAGGCAGGTGGAATGTTGCTACTGACAATATATTGAGTAAAAGCACAAATCTGTAAAAATATTGCTTTCCCTTATGAATTCCTATCAAATGTTTCACATGACATGCTCAAACACATGCAGTTAAATGCGGTGCCTGCTGACGCAGGGCTCGATGTGGTCGGCTCTATTCAACCGAACGATACGCAACTCGTCTGGTGCGCACTCTGTAGGAAGTGAAAAGTGATTGCTTGATAACTTATCGTCTTGCTTATTTTAAAAATGGAAGGAAAAAGAGAAGACGCCATTCAAAGACGCTTGCACCAACGCATTGAATGTTTCTTTTAGCCTCTGCTTCGATACACTCAAATTTCATGCTGTTTATTACAGAGAGAAGCATCTACTAGTAGGCTATAAGTAGGTAAAGGTAAGGGAAAGAAGTAATGGATGAAGGGAAGGGAAGGCAGACAGAAAGAAGTCGAGACTATAAATAGAGGCAAGAAAGGGGGAATGATGAAGGAAGAGAGGGCAGAAAGAGCCTCAACTAATGTCAGTGAGAAGTCATGTCTCATCCCGATCCCCTGATTGCTTGATCGGTCACCTGCAAAATCTCTCTGCTTAACTACACAGGTTCAAACTCTTTACCATTCCAACATCAACCAATATGAAATGTCCGCGAGCGGCACAATATTGGACACAAATTTTATAATCCAATTCCTTCCATAGAGTAGTTATACTACAGTAACCCATCTCGCATCCACCTAGACGCATACCGCCTCCTTCACAAGAAGAATTAAACTGTCTGGATGAAGGACTGATTGCAGGAACAGCAAATGCTAGCGATTTTTGTACCATCCGCGAAGAACGAATGAATGGAGCAAATTTTAATATAGTGCGTTGTTCGAAAGTTGTGTCACGCATTGGAAGGTAATGGTTGTGGAGGGGTTGTGCACTCATCCTCCCTAGGCAGGCTTTATCGCCTTCGTGCACACCCACGCCGTTATTAAGGGTGTTAGATTGCTGGTCGCGCTCACTTTACGATATGCAATGCAAGTCACTCACTTACAAGATAATTCCCGTCCTCTGGATAATTCCGTGGTCACCGATATGTGACGCCCAAGGAGTGTCGGCCATATTATTAAGATAGTGTCCCACATCAGTAACGCTCATTGTTGCAACTCGCCGTCTTTGCAGCAAAACAGACGTACATTGCCACTGCCTGAGAGACTAACATTGCTTATGCAGTTTCCCAACTTCCCTATGGCTCGGTTCAACCAAATAATCGTGTTCCGGAATCAAAATTTTTCGTGATGTCGGTAAAGCGCATGTATCTTCAGAAGACGTAGGAAATACAGCACTGCCTATGGCACCTTATCATGTTAATGAATAAACCCATGAGAGCTGCTGCTCAGTTGGTAGGTTAGCTGTTCAGGTGGATGGTTCTGCCGGTCAGTCATTTGACGATTCAGCTGGCAGCTCATTAAACCTGACTAGCTGGCCATCAAATGTGACTGTGACTTCAGACGAACCAGGCACTTCCAAAATGCGTCACATCTTATTGACGACCACTTCAACCACCAGTGCTCATGATCTCTTGATGATGTGATACCATGGTGGCAAGATGGTGTATGGACCCCGAAATTAATTGCGAATGGAACATGCAACACTTATATGGGCAGCTGAGCCAGGCACATGTTAAAATATTGGACAACTCAAGCAAAAGGCACTGGCGAACCCACTTGCACAGGCCTATTAGGTTCCTGCTAATCAGGTGTCACCCTGTTTAGCGTTGAAACGCCAGCCTCATGGTAAGTAAATCTACCTCACCCATGCCCTCGGTGTTTCCGGAAGGAAGCTCAGAGCATAAGAGACTATAACGATTAGGCAATATTATGTTAATCAGCTTGCATTCGACACAGATTACTTAAGGGAGTGCAAAATATAAGGGCCTTAATATCAAAGGTTCAAAACTATGCACTACCTTTCGCATCTCACTGACACTCACACGATTTGGGGTTAGCTTTGGCCTCGACTTGAATTCTGATTGTGATTGCGACTGTGCCTCATAACTCGCAACGCTCGCCGATCTGAAGCTGATTCCCTCTCATTTAAACAATATTTGGAGGAGCGTAAAGTTTGTCATTAGAAAGTGAAATTAACGATGTCAAATTATAGAATCTACATTCTTTAGTCTTCAAAGTGAACTTAGCGTGTATGTCGAACAATGTAAGGCGATGAGTAAATTCACAATTTAATTTCGATGTAGGAGGTTAGCAGCCAGGGCTGAGGCAGGAAAAGTGTGTCTCGGTGTCTGCGAATACACGCCACCGGATGCCACGCGTGTGATGAGGTGGTCCGCGGGAAAGCAGACAAAGTCCGGAATATCTAGTCGCAAAATCAAGCATTCCCTCTGACCGAATAGTTAAGTCAGATAATGCAAGCAGACAGCCTTTGATGCATCAACTTTGCATTTTAGAATTACTGGTACTTGGAAAATTCTTATTTCCAAACGCATTGGTTAAATGTTGAGGGATAAAGCTACCATTACAGCCTGAGAAAACGCCTCTACAAAGGTACGAGTATTGAGCTGATGTATCTCCTATGGCTTGACAATTCAATATCACCTTTATTTTATTCCTAATCCACCCACTGCATTAATAAAAACTGTAGGTCCTTTCAAGTATCATTGTATATTATTTATCATGGGAGCTTTTAAGCGCTTAATCGAATGCCGTCATGGACCAACTAATCATGAACATGCTTGAGCGTATAAAGATACAGTCCTTCTCCATGTGACATGGAGACAGGCCCACTGTACCATCTCCATTAGCTCGACCGTCAAATTGTTTTGCCACCTATTGCACCAAATGTGACAACTATCAGGTAAGTTTGGAAAAGGGAGAAAGCGAAAACTACCCAAGGTTTCGAATATCTTTTGCAAACAGTCCAAGTTCGGATGGAGACCCAACGTTTGCTACAACAAGAGTTTGTTTCGACGTGAGACTATCAGCCAGGGCATTCAGGTGCCAACTGTCCCGATGTTTAAAATCAGGAAAATCAAGATATAAAATGACACAATCATAATCACTCAGCCGCACCCATTCCCTTCCTTCTTTATCTTCGTCAGACCATTCACACATGTTTGGTACGGTGCCACCTGCTGTCCTTAAAAATGGATCCCACTGGTTTGAAAAGATCGGAACATCCGTTGACACGTCCAAACAGAGACGAGTGGGTAAAGCGGAATGCAGTACTGGCAATTCGCATTTGTATCGTCTCATTCGGCTCAGCGACAGTCTTGTGCAACGACTGAGCGCGGTGATTAAACAACCAATCGTAGCCTGTGGAGTAGCAGGAAACTCTCTTAACACAAGGCTACAAAATAAATCATCTGCGTTATCGTAATTCCATCTTGCATAATCAAAACAATGAGGATTTCCCTCCGCGTTTTTAGCGAAAAGCACCCCGCAGGGGAATCCATCCAGCCATTTCATGTCCTTCGCGCAGCAGTGGATGCTAAGAGTTTGAATGGGTAGAACATGATCTAGTCGCTTATCTATTGATTCCTGCTACGGCAGAGCACTTCATGGTAAATTTCAGCAACTTTTGGAGAAGATATGGAGGTAAAAGGAATATAATAAAGTCAACCCACCTGATACACTGCCACGCAAATCTGATGTAAACTGCTCAAATGAAGCTTCTTTGATGGGGCAAGTTATCGTCACCATCCAGTTCCAATCACTCCTCTCATCTAACCAATCAGCAAAGCGCAATGACCAACTAAGGTTCTCTTGTGCTACTTAGATCTACTTGGAAGGATGTGCGTAAGCCCTAGCGACACATTCTTTTAATTTGCGGTGATATTATGTTGACTTATTCATCACTAATGAAAACATGTTAGAATTTAGATATCGCTTTCAAGCGTAATGCAAAAAAATATTGAAGTGCCTCGTGACGTGACGCGACGTGACTGAAACAGGTATATATTCACATCTACAGGATGTTGGCTAAAATAACACAGATTGTAAAGTGTGTGTCTTTGCTTCGCTTTAGAAAATAGGTGAACATTACCGTGCCTTGCTGTTCCTAGCCTTGTTCCACCCAAATCGTCAAAGGTCTTGTTTAAAGAAATCAACTTGGTGCGGATGGTTCGGCTTCATGTTAACTTGCATTAAAATCTGATGCTATGGACATTTTAGGCAGCTGCGCTTGTGCCGAATTATTGCGCAATTTATTGCACTAGCTTAGTCACTGCGAAGTAATGGTGATGAGGAATGAAGTGGGGAGATCTCTTTTAATTAGTCGCCATCAAGCATCTGCCTGACTACTGCGATCAGCATTCACTTCAGCCTACCGACCATCGAATTAGAGCTGGGCGACAAATACCCCGCTGATGGTATGAAAGAACCGCCATCGTTATTTGCCAGGTATGTGATGCTTGTCCAACAGGGCCTGTTACTTAACGGGCATTGTGCGTGCGATTTGAGCTTGTATCTTTTGCAATAATTAATTGTTTAATTTAAATGTCCATGGATTGTCTAACGAAATTAAAGGCATCAGGAAATCCGCATACATTTAGTGCAAATTGAACTGAAAATTTGACGATTTGACGCTGCTTGCTGTTATTAGCCTAGATCACTTTGAATGAATGGGACCGGGTTTTGTGAAAACCTGATTAGTGGAATTTGAAAAGAAAGGATTAAACGAATGAGAAAAGGAGAGTAAATCAGGCTACTGATAAAGAGAACCTGCTATTGGCGAGAGATGCCGACATAGGTGTTCTGTGTGACAACGATGTTGAGGCTTGTGCAATTCGAGCCCAGTGAAAGTGATTGGGCTCACCACATCTCACTGTCAACATACTGCTTCCTTTTGTTCCTTCTGGACCAAGATGGTGCAATCACGACGTCCACCTGTCCGCCTTTGTCGTAATACAAGGGTTGCGATGACCGAAGTTCGAGAATGTAACAGTCCTACAATCAATCAAACCTACGTGACTGGATAGCAAACCATCCCATGTGTAGTCTTTGTCTTAGGCATCAATTTTACCATTCGCTATACTACTAACTCATGTGTGAATGCATTACAGTGTCATTTCCAGTTTTAGATTTCCAAAAAGATTTGCAATGAGAGTTACGTCGGACGCCAGTGTCCCCTAACACCACCATCCTATGCCCCTTCTTTGAGCCCAAGCCCAATAGCGCAGAAGCAGCCGAATCTCGAGACGAAGTGTAAAGAAGCTTAGGTAGGTGTTTTCTAGCTGGATGTAGTAACAATAAAGCCCGTCAGAACCTCCTTCAGGTTTGCATGGTGTTTAAAATACGCATTAAAACTTTTTAAAGCAACGAGTGCATAAAATGTGGAAGATTGCCTAGTCATGGGTTATTTAGCCAGAAGACAGAACACGAGGTGCAGTGGGTCTTGTGCTTCGTTGAGCGGTTGAGGGAGTTAGTTATAACGTCACGAGGCTTCTAGACTACACTGTGTTGCGTAAGTCTGTGCTTCGTGTATGTGCATGCGCATTTAAAGTTACTTCCTTCCAACCTCCAATCAAAAGTTCCACGCCAAATTTTGATTAAACAAAGGCTCGGCATCCAATTTAACCTCGCTGAACTTGAAGTAAAGAAAATACCCCACTAATTTTTTGCGCCAGCTGCATTCTTTACTAAACGAGTTTGTTTGGTCCACCCGACTAAGTGTATTCCACAATTCAAGCCTGTTTTGGTTGTCAGTCACGAAGGCCTTGTGCCAAAATCCGTAGGTCCCTAGGTGACTTTCCGTCGTTGGCACAAAGATATGTTGGTGGCGTCCGAAGCGTTCAACAAAGTGCCTGAATTTAATTTTATGTATGGATGAAATGAGGTCGTGCATCACAGATCTGCGTTGATGTTTAAGTTGATTAAGTGTTTCAGACCATTGAGGCAAACAGGTCTTTACCGTTGGACTCATCACAACTTGTATTGTGATTCCCACCATTGCTTAATTTCCTATCGTCGATTGTCTTTCTCTTAGGTTGGGTGGCTGCGTCGCATTGTTTACCACTGCTGCGGATCTCACCCTTTACCATTGCTGCTCATTCTGCTTCCACCATTCTCTGTTTTTCGTGCACTTGGGTGTGAATTTGAAGTCAATATTTTCTAACCTTTAATTTGAATCTCTGCGCGCTTTTTGTCTAAACAAAGTCGCGCCACCCATTCTAATCTAGCTAAGCCTGAGGATAAGTAGGTAGCCCATATTTTTTTTCAACTCACTAGTTATGGTTTTGACTATGCGGTTTCATTTGTTCCTTATCATGGTGTATGCACTAGCTGCGCAATAGACTGCGCATGCCGCGCATTCCAAAGGATCACGATTGAGTACGTTACTGTCCTATGCGTAAATGTGAACTGGCAAAAATCGCTAGAGTGAATTATGCTTAAGGGACAATATTTGAAGGGAAATCGGTAATTAAAGGCATTTGCTCTGCTCCAAAGCCAACAATCAGAGTCGTTTCAGCCCATGCACCATACTGACGTCATTGGGTTTTGCGTGTGCTGAGTAGGTGATGGACGGTACCCAAACTTTGCGATGCCCTTCAATTTCCGTGGTTCGTTCCGTACTTTCGCAAAAATGCATTGCGACGCGTCTGTAGTTTCCCTGCCCGTTTACAATTAGCTTAGCTTTTGCTTACTAGTTTTTGTCTTCAACCATTTCGCCACTACTTCTGTGGCTAATTTCCTGAGTTTGTATGAGTCAAGCTTACAAAAGTTGATGTGTTGAGCTTATAATTCCTTCATGGTTTGGTGATGAAAGACCAAGTTTCTCCCACATTGGCATTTTGTTTAAGAATAATAAAAAACGATAATTACTTGCATTGTTATCAAAGGCTCAGTAAGAGCCTACACTAGATGACTGCAGGTTGAATCGCAACAGGGTTAAATTGGAAGTGACTTGAGAGCTCAATGATAGAATTTTTGACATTCAGATATAATTGATCAGAGGGATCAGTCATGTTAAGTAGACTAAACAAATTGCCTTACGAATTCCCTTCAGCTACCTTCAATTCCCACTCCTACTGCCATTTTCGAGGTCCTTGCACATCAATTTGTTGTCCCACTCTACCGAAAAATTCATCCCAACACTTTGCGTATGGTTCTGGTGGTGCCATAGGCGATCACATGTTGGGAGAGAAGGCGGATGTGTTGGATGGCGGAGAGGCGGGCAGTGGTCGAGAAAAGGGACTGCGAATTAGTCAACTCATTGGCCGACATGTGCAAACACCTTCACAGACGCACTTCTACTTGTACTAATGTGAGCAATGCAGTGCCGTTGAAGCTAACATCGGTATTTGCTTGCAGTGAGTGCGTGTATGAAGGGATTTGATGGGCACATGAAAACTAAGTGAAGTCAATAGCAGGCCAGAATTTAAAGTTTAACTGCGAACTGTTATCACACGTTAAAGTAGCAGTTGCATAACGGCGTATTAACAAATTGGGAATTTGTAGCGACTGCAGGCGTAGCCTCTTTAGGTCCAGTTTCAACGGTCTGCAATCAACCCTGCACCACCTCAACATTGGCTCCCACAGCTTCGACGTGTTACCGAGGCACTCCTGCTTGGCATGTTTAAACTTACTAACCTGAAAACAAAAAAGTTGCATATTCACCCGAATCGGTGACAGTGGTTCCCATGTCCTTGGTATCAACACCATAAGCAAACATTTTGAGTCTCCTCGATCGTAGCTGTTTGCGCAATGAGGGGTAGCTTGAAAGACCATTGAGAAGAAGCGCAAATATTTTGCCATTTAATAGGTCTGAACTGCTTACATTTTCTCGAAATGCTCAATATTCTTTTAAAAGCAATCTAATCCTCTCAGCTTTTAAGAACTGAATTTGACTGAGGTCTTGAAAGCGCTTTCGGTGGCTTGACGTGATTTGCGCCTTTTTGACGGAATGAGATGTGTGATATTGAGAGGAGGCTAAATATGCCCACACTGCATTAGTGAACTTACGTCAAATCGGAGCCATCAATTCTTCCCCTGCGTGGTGCAAGCACTTAGATCAGGTTTGACAGTTGGTTTGGGATGATGGATTGAGGTGCGGTGCGTTGATTACATTTTGTGGGATTTATGTGTGGTAAGAGAGAAGGCAACGCTTTTAAGGTCTGGTCAAATTTAGCGCTTCTCACTTGACATGTGCGTGGCTGCTAGGCTGACGCAGTTACGGAAACAGTATGACACACCATCACGAGCTGTGTGACAGCTTTGTAGGCAATGGGCGTGAGGTGCAGCAGTATCGCAAGTCACGCAGTTGCGTCAGATTTAGGCACCGCCTACAAAAAATGACCACATTTTTGCTGTTAGTATCAGTGATGTCACTTTGATTCGTGGAATGTAAGAGATTGTACCAATACTTGTCTCGATTAGTCAGACTTACTTTACTGATGTCGATGCACAATTTTTCCCTGTTAAAAGGGCGACTAATTTGCGAAGGCTGTTGAAGAGGAAATATGGCATGGCAGGAGGAGGGTATCACCAGGAGACCAAAAAACCTGAATGCTAGAGAAGAGGAGTGAGCGATAATGGCCTTCGCAGAAGGCTAATAAAATACTGACCATTGCCGTCTTGAGCGCTACTGATAAGAGATTTAAGTAGCACAGCTCTACTTCCCACCCAGTTAGCACTCTAATGCGTCTGACGCCGATTGTCACCGTGATTCTCAATGACTAGCCCCTACACCATTATATCTATACTCAAATATTCCATGATACTTATGCAAAAATTAGTAAGGATGCTTTATTTTAGCTGCGTCTACTACTCGCGTTCCTTATTTAGCAGCAGCATTGTCAGGCTTCACTCAATGATGCTCATTTGTTGCCGTTATCAAGCAAGCAGTGATGCAAACACACTAGATGAGCATCCTAAGAACCGAACTACCGGCCTAGAACTTCACCTGGAGTGTCATACTACATGTTTTAAGTAAGCAGGAAGATGATGCTTCACCGCTAGGCTGGACTATTGGTGGAAAAACTAGGTTTTCTACCTTATCCAGGAGCCTTGGGTCTAGATACTTTGCTGCGGTATTTTGACTGATCGGTTAAGCTTAACATCCCCTTGAACCCTCCTTCATCACAGATTGTGTTCTTTCTCGTTAACCTAGCATCAACCCACCCCTCGATAGTCGTCCTAGTTCTCGATAAGGCAGCTTTTCCCCTACTGCTCAGTTTGTTTCCACTTTGCGCCAGTGACAAGCAAACAAGCCTGACTCCTTAACTTAACTACTGGGCCCCATCATAACACGAAGAGGCCAGCTGGCATGGTGGTGCAATCGGCGAAGATTGCCAGTCAGGTGAAGGGTGAAAGTGCTGTTGGCATTTAGCTAACCACTTTATGCTCTTTTACCTGCAATGAAGGCTGCTGGTACTTGCAGCAACGCCTAAATTTAGTAGACTAGAAGTGACATTGTGAGGCTGCTGAAACAAAGCGTCCGACTGGAAGTTATCGTCTGCACGTCCCTAGTGGCTTAATAGAACCCAGAAAAACTGCTTGGTAGCACTGATGTAGGAGCAGATTAGACGCAAAATGCCCACCTCATTCGCTTTTAGACAACTGTTTCTACGAATGTTGAGCGGCTTACTAATCTGGCGGAGGATTCGGTTTCATCTTGAATTAAGATTCACGTTCGATCATTGCCACTATGGATCCCTCTGGGTCAACGTAACGACTTGGCAGCCGCCTGCAAATGGTAGCAGGAACAGCCGGTGCAGCTGCGAATCGATCACGGACCACGCATACTCCTGCTCTGCAAGGAGCATAAAATGTCAACAAAATGAATCTGGCCCAAGAATAGCATCCTAATACCTAATGGAAGGAGTACACGAAGCACTGCCTGACAGAATCACTTGGTAGGTGTGGTAAGTTGAAGACATTTATGTTGGTGGTGCGTAGCAAGTCTGTCCCATCCAATTCCATGAACAGCATGCGGCAGGGTCAAGTGTGGCGCTGCATGGGCCGCCTCACGAAGGCAACTAAGGAGGGCAAATTATCTGCCAATACAGAACGTGCCGTGATACCTAGGAGGCTCCTACAATTGAAGTTAGCACTTGTTCACCAACAGCTTTATTTCCTCTGTTTATTAATTGCATAAGCTGCCCTACTAGAGTGCCCTCTTTTGCCTTCAGAGAAGTCTCGGAACGATGCAGCGCACCCTGCCTAATGCTCATCATCACTTCACCGGGCTTATGATTCGCTGCGTTGCAGCGAGTGAGACGCATCAGGTGAGGAGTGTTTAACGCCGTTTCCTTCCTTAAACACGACTTCCTTTGTAAAGCATTCTTCGGTGTTGGTGCGGTCACTTGCTTGATTTTTTTCTATTTGCCAATTTGTGTCCCTTCCGATTATTATTGGCTTTGCCCTAGCGTATTGTTTGTCACTATTGTGGTTTCGTCGTTTGCTGTGTGACAGCCATGGTCATGGTTGGCGAGATTCGTTTTGTTACGAGGTGGAGACTTACTACAAAATATATTGCATTTTGATTGTATTACCACGTTGTAAAGATTTTTCCTTATTTGTAACAAGCGTTATACACGGGCATTTCAACTTAGGTCTCCTTTTAGCATGTTTTTCTGTCACCTTTTGGATGTTCAGTACAATTGTTTCCCTAGTCATTTTAGTCTTTTCGCATTTTCTGTTGCTGCGCAAAAGGATTTTGGTCTTGTTTTCGCATATCCCTCTACCAGCAGCATACAGATGGTGTGTGCCACTGGAGGAATCAGCGCTGAACCCACTCCCCTTTCCTCCTCCTAGCCTTCTGATAAAACCAAGATATGCTGGAGAATAGAGAACTGAAACTCTATCAGTTAGCTATTAGTCTATCATCGTCTGCCATCGCCTGTGTGCGTGTATCTTCAATGTTTGATACATGTTGTCGTCTTCATTTAGCCCGTTTTAATAAGATGGTTGCAGCGAGCTTCGGACAGAAGGAGACACTAATGTTTCGTCGCAGAATTCCCAAACACAGAGACATGTCTCAGAGAGGAGCAGGACATGAGCTAGTTGTGCTCTCGTTAAGGTTCCCCTCTAGTGTCCTTCTCAGTGGTTGGGTTGGCTGTGTGTTGCTGCACCCTGCTGACTGACTGTCACACCTGGATGATGTTTGGTAAGTAGGATGGTAGGTGGGTGCCTTCGTCTGCTGCTTATGCCAACGGTTGAAGCAGTCTATTTGTTCTCAAAACAGACTGTGCTACCGGCAGTCGTTTTTTTCGCTGAGAAGGAAGTGGCCGACCAACGTTTGCGCGTGTCTGAGGTGTTTTAGGCAGTAGATGGGGAAGTGATCCTTTAGCGCGTACAGTTCTTGTACGAGGTAATTTGTGTAACTGTACTCTGTCGATTGCCACAGCGGACTGTTTGAGTGCCTTTGCCAACCCTTTTTCGTTGACTGGGAAAACCCATTTATTTATTTTTGCAATAGACGCTACCACTTGTTGGCGTGGCTACTGCATTTAAAAGAAAACATTTGACTCACATTTGCCGTGTTGTTGGCAAAAGCCCTTTTTTCGCTCTCCCTCTCTAAGTACGACGTGTCAGACTGCCTATCTAGCTATCCATTTATACACCGGCCCACCTGTCTGCCTGTGAGTCCATTGATACATCTACCTAACTCAGAACTATCGTCTTCTTTGTCCACCCACCTATCCATTTACCCTCCCGCTCCATTTTTTCGACTGAATTTCAGCTGATTACTACATAATTAATCCACTATGAAGTCATCTTCTCTTCAATGAGACCACGATGGATACGGTCGTTTATCAGGCCCATTAATTCGGCAATGCTCCCCTGACGTAAGTCTTTCCGCAACGTTGGATGTCAGAAATATTTAAATTACAGCGTCTCTTTTCTGTTGTATTGAGGCCCACGTAACATCGTTAACTTGGCCCGCAATATTTGCAAGCCAAGTCATGTATAATATTTAAAGTCGGTGGAGCTGTCGCGATGGTCGAGGGGTTAAGGTGGTGGACGAGAAATGCATTGAGGCTTTCCCGCGTAGGTTTAAATCCTGCTCGCAACGGGGTTCTGTTTCCTGCCCTTAAAACTGTACACTCGAGCATGCAGTCGCTTATCACCACGGTATGGCGTTCAATCGCTTCTCAAGTTCGCTCTCGTGGTGGTAAGAGGCTTCTAGGTGGCCAGAATTGTGTTTTAAGCCCGCGTCATAGGCGCACGACGGTTCTGTAGTTCGTCACCCTGCCTGCTCGAATATCGCAACGCAATATCACCATACCTTGCAGGTAAATTGCAAGCCTGCTCTACATCAAACCAACTACATCAGCAACAAATCAATTACTAAGCTTTGGGAGTTGGTGTGCAGAGGTGCACAGCAATGACACCACTCCAGCAGCGGGTCGTCGTACCCGTGAGTAGTACATGGGCCTTTCATTTGCATAATCTGTTTAAGGCCGTCATAAGTTAAAGTTAAAAATCACTGTGTTTTTCGAGACCTCGATGTTGATGCGCCATACACCTATCACTCTGCGCTGTGGTCAAAGAAAGTACGTTCGTACATGTTGGAAGGCGAATTAAATGCCGTGGAAGTGCATTGGATCGTATATAACGCCATACTGGTGCGGACGCCGAGGGCAAAATTGCATATGCAATGCTTGCTATTGACACAAAACGAGTAACATGAGGTAATAAATTAAACTAATATGTGTTTTGTGGATTGACATCAGAATACGGACTAAAAAAGAGCACCGAATACAAGCGAACAGAATGCTTGCCACGGTTAAGGTATATTGCGCGAAGTGATGACCTTGCCTCCATGTCAGTCAGGGTCTTCCATAGTGATTTTGGTCTTTTGGGCATCATCCAGGTGTGACGATTTGTTTTATACCGCCTTCTAACTGTTCCACTACCTCGGTCTGTGCTGCCACCTCTTATTGGGCACTATGTTAATCATGTCAGCTCTAACTACAAGTAGAACCTAGGATAGCGTGGGTCCGACAGGAGGTGACTTGAGTGAGGAAAGAAGAAGTGCATGCCATTACCTAATGAAACGAAATCCTGGCACATGTAAAGCCATGATCTTGAAATTTCTTCGTCATTGACCTCACGACAAATTGCCGAGCGACCAAATTGTCGTCAGTTAAAGGGAGAACTTCTGATTGGTGTGCTGTTGACGGATAGATGTTGACAGTTGGCGTTATGCACGGCTATGGCTGAAAAGACTAGAATGAAATGGCGACCTCACCCTCGATGATAAAATAATAGGCCAGCTACTTCCAGTAGACTTCTGAGGGTGATCGACCAAAGACTAATCGGTCAGTAACACGTGAGTCGCGGCGGAATCTGCGCAGATGAAAATGAATTAATGTATCACTCTGCATGGAAAGGTGATGAAGTCCAGCATGCTCCATTGTGCTCCCATGAGTCTCAACACTAACAAAGGCTGATTTGAAGCAGTGAAGCGTTAGGATAAGTGAACGATAGCTGTTAAATTCAATAAAATGGCCACCATATTAAGTGCGTTATATCCACAGTTCATGTTGATTTCATAGTAGGGCATCGTAAGAATAAACCTTCGTAATTAAGTAAGCTGCAAAAAGGGTGTAGCTGTTGGCTGTTTAAATGAGAACTAGACGATTTGAACCATAGTTAATTATTCGATGAAAAGTGTAGAAGTGCTTACCGTGTCTAAAGCATGGTGAAGCTGCATTCCATCCGCTGCTGGATAGATGTAAGTTTAAGTGCGCACTCTCGCCGCCGCATTAAGCGTAGGCTTAAGTTTCGGTCTAAGGGAGAGAAATAGCTTTCTGCCAAATAAGTTCGAGGAGGTGAATTATATTTAATGCGCTCGTCTAAGAATAAATAGCTTGAATTTCAAATTGCAAGGAGTGGTGAGATCTGTAAAAAGCAAAACAAAACTATGCATCGTAAATTACAAAAGAAAAATAAAGTTTTGTGGGTCCCACTGTAATGTTACGTGACTCATACAAAATGAACAGAAGTGAGGTGAACAAATAGGCGGCAAACGTATTGAGATACCTAAGGCTCATTTTGTGAAAGGAAAATGGCGAGGAATAAGGACTCTAACATGTAGAAAAAGGAGAGCATGGGGTAATCATAGTGCCTTATATTAATGTAAAGCGCATTTGGCAAGGGTTGGAAAGGTGCAGTGAGATCAACGCCGAGCACATTACTTCATTTTAGTGTGTGTGTGAGTTGGAGTGCCATTAGATTTGTGCACAGGCGAATGACCCAGATGCGACTACAGCGGAGAGAATAACGAATTTCACACTCGCAGTCAGTTGTATTGTGCAGCAGAAATTGAATTAACTGAGGATGAAGATTTAGAGAAGCATAGTTGGAAGAAAAAAGGTGGAGGTCGGGAGGTTGTGAGTTGAATCGCAGCTGAATTGTGTTAATGCAAAGCGTGTTTTAGGAGTCCTTAATGGATGCAATGAGTTCAGCAACGATCACATCATTTCGGTATGGTGTTTGTACGTGCAAGTTGAGATATAGTAGGATTTTTAAAGCAAAGACTAGCCTAGACGCGACTATGCTGGAGAGAATGGTAAACTACTTTCTGGCATCAGTCAGTTGCTACGAATAGCAGTTGTGAGCAATCGTTAATTGTATTATGCTGCATAAATTGCATTACATGGGAGTGAAGATTCGGAAAAATTAAGCAGAGGAAGAAAAAGGCGAAGGAAAGCAGGGGTTGGTGAGTTGAACCGAAGCTGACTTGCGTTAATATAAGGCGTTTTTGAGAGACCTGGAGGAATGCAATGGGTTCAGCACAAATCACATTATTTCAGCGTGGAGTAAGTGAGACGTATTTTGACTTAGGCACAGAAGAATGACGTGAATGGATGAGAGTAAAGATAATGATGGGCTTCACCCCCTTGTCAGCTGTTCGTCACTAAAAGCAGACGTCCACAGCCGCCCAATTTAAGCCGTGGGATGAAGAAGCAGAGCCTACAATTGCAGTGGAATTGCCTCCCCACAAATGAGTGCGAATCATTTTATTCATAAAAGGATCTTGAGGAAATTGACTGGTAAACTGGTTTAAGGCAGAAGGCGAGATAGAAGAGGAGACGGATTTGAGAAAGTAATAAAGGCGCAGTTATTGCCCTAGTATTTGAGAGCAAACGTTTCAATTTATCTGAATTTTGTGTTTTATAAAGCAATGTGCAGTTACTGCTGCATCGTTTAATAGCTAAAGTCATCTACTCTAATTCGTACAGCGAGATAATGGATTGTTTACGACGTGTAAGAGAAACACCTCTATTACAGTGACCTCGCCTGAATTCCTGCAATCAATTCGCATTTATAGACTACCGTAGCTTTGTTATTCAGTGTAATCAAGGGAGCGCAAGGTGATCGTAGTGGTTTTTTATCTCGTGCCGTGTCGTCCCCTAAATCGGATAGTTTAATTCTTACAGGTGAGAAAGCGGTAGGTAGTTGGACAGTTGCCATATGGGCTTAGCTTCACCAGCGGCTATCGTAAGCTAGAAGATGTCGCTTCATTCCAAATGTGCACATTACCATGTCAACATAATCGCGCATGTGCTCAGCAGTGTCCGACTTTCCTTGCTCTCGTTATTGGTGACATGAGTTAATCGTAGTTACAAGTCTATTATTTATTTGTATGTGAGGAGAGCTGTAGCACCAAAAAGAGTATGTGAAACGATTGCGTTGGCTGCAGTGCTTTACTGGGTGGAAAACACACCGTTCACAACACTCAGGGCCAACATAGCATTACGGAGAAAGTCGGCACCAAGTATCACGTTCTAAGCTGCTTCTTAGCTTATCATAAACTTTACCGTCTAACTTTCTTTCCTATGCCGACTTCAAACGGCGTGTTCTCCTTTGCCACAATCCCACTTTCCACTGCCAAAAATTATCATACAGTGGAGGTTTGGGTCAGTCTATAGATTTATTATTTACTTGGCTGCATCTCAGTTGTAAGGAAAGCTGCATGAACATCCTTCTAGTTGAACTGAACCTCATATTAACGAATTGGGAGCCAGTTGGTAGTGAACAGGAGAAGGAAAATGACGACTCGCCTGAGCTTGCAAAGAAGTGCGAGTTTGCGCATCGTAAAAGCGTGGGATTTGGATGCCTGTTGGTCATCGATGGATAGATGTTACGCGGAGTTCTTGCCACTTCTCGATTGCAAAGTTGACCAGTTGACCAAAGTTGTTTGTCCTTATGGCGTAGAGTTTTCTAGGCGTGATGGATTGTCGAGCTTTATCTCCTCATAGTAAACAGCCACCTTGATCTAATTCTGCTGCGCGATACGTCTCAGAAGGCATTATTTTCCAGGCGTTGACTGGTTCAAGCAAATTCCTCATCTTCCTTGCCAGGTTTCTGGCAACGAAGGAAAAAATCTTAAGCAAGACTCTGCTCCTGGTGCTTGCTGACGAGATAAGCCAAGGCTTCGTGGTAATGTTTAATGTTGGAGTCGTTAGAACATTGATAGAGCTTAAACTTTGCGATCAAGAGCCAGTACTCAAAGTCCATACCGTCCTTGGAAAGAGTAATATTCTCCAGTGCCGCTATCCTCTTCACTGCAACAACCGTTAACACAATAAGGCTGATTGTATTGCAACATCTTTACTGCCTCAAATTGAAGAAGAATAATGCGTTGAGACAATCGGTCTTCTGCTCAAGTACTGGGTTCAAGTCGTGTCTTCATCCCTTTTCTAAAGGATGCATTTAAAGAAACAAGTATGTTGCGAGCAATGAGCCTTGAGAATGAAAAACAATATTTTTCAGTCGTTCGGTTGAGCTACCTTATAACCACGCCCCTATCCTGCCACTTGTACACAGCCATATTATCTGCACTGTCATACTTACAATGTCGAAAGCGAGAAAACTCAGTAATGCAGGTGTGCGTTTTCATTTATTTTGGTACGCACGACAGAGCTATAGAAAAACCTTTCCCAGACCGGTCGAGCATACTTTTAACGAGATTAAATGAAGGAAAAGATTGCGTTCGTGTATATTTTCACTGGGAGTAAGTTTAAAAAGCCAAATTCAGGTAATAATGAGTAACTAGACGAATATAGCAATGTTGCTAAGGACCCACTGCTCTTTCACGACAATAGAGCTAATATTTTGAGGACTCTTTTAATGCCCTCAGGATGCGCTGCAAATTTTTGTACGACAACAGTTGAATGGGATGTTATAACAGAACTGTTAGTATGC
This sequence comes from Taenia hydatigena, assembly GCA_036345935.2. Lineage (NCBI taxonomy): Eukaryota > Metazoa > Platyhelminthes > Cestoda > Cyclophyllidea > Taeniidae > Taenia > Taenia hydatigena. The sequence goes on along the minus strand of JADWOT020000790.1, from coordinate 9,831 downwards.
GAATAAGAAGCACCAGCGTACGTAGCTGAGCTAGCGATAGTGGCGGTGAACTCTGTTTTAGTAGGCGCCGCAGTAGTTAGCTTTGTGAATGTGGCGGAGGTAGTGATGCCGTAGAGCAGATGAAAGCATTCGTTTTTGGTTCCGTCACGTCTAATTTGGCAACAATCGATGGTATAGCTGTTTTTTGGCGCTGTAGTAGTTGACGTATAGTTTGTGTCCGCAGTGTTGTGTTTGCAGCTAAGGTAGCGCTTGCTGCAGAGGTGACTGAAGTATCGGCCGTTAGTGCTGTCGTCGCAAGAACTAATTAAATTTCGCTAGGCCGGTAAGAAGCGTTAATCCTTTTAAATTATTAATCTGCATTTTGGGTGCGTATACTTAGCTTCATTGCATGTATAATACAGTCAGAATACTAAAAGCGAGATGACGACATTGTAATAGGCCAAGTAATCAAGGCTCAGATTTCGTCGCATGTTTATGGTCGACTGAAACCCATATCTAGTTCAGCGGTATTAAACGCGATGAGGCATTGCAAGCAGACCCCGATTAACAAGCTGCTTGAACATTAGTTAGCAAAATTAGGGCGTTTTAAAAACAGGACCCATTTCATCCACTGCGAAGCCACATCGCTAGACAGCTCCATCTCTGAATTCATATTCACATTCATGCACTTCATTATGACATGAGTGGCAAAATTATGAGGTTTCGATAAAAGAAAAATGGGATCAGCTACATTTCTCAATCAAGAGCCCCTGAAAACAAAAGTATCACGTGCCCTATCACTGCCAACACTAAGGATGCGTTCCTTTGATGTCGGCGTGCAGATGATTTTTCCGCAATAGCAGAGGATTCAGATTTCGTTCTCTTCGGCAACTGTATGGGGAAAAGGAGGATGTGCAGCACATTTTGTTTGCACTTTAGTGCTACCTAAGTGCATCCAATCCAGTTGGATTCCATTTAGCCAGTATAAAGGTGGAGGAGGTGCACCGCGTGTTCACTTCAGTGACGTCGTCGGATGGTTACCGTAGACAACTCCGTGGTAAGGTGGAGCAAGAAATTCAGAAATTGATTTTAAAATAGCCAAATATTTCAGACAAATAGCCTTTCCTAATCACTGAAGTTGGCACTCATTTCACCACTGGTCTCGACTTTTGTCAAGTAAGTGGAAGGATGCATTGATGCAACACAAACTGTTGATGGCTAGAACGCCTCACTGACTTACCTGTTCAAAGTCCACATCTTCTATGCTAAATTAGGATCCAAATTGAACTGATTTGCTAGCATTTGTCACTTAATACTCATTGTTCAGCTTGTTCTTTCATTCGTCCATTCCTCGACTCTCTCACTCCTATGCAACTCAACGTCCCAGCCTTACTGCCCATTTGCTTACCAATCTGTCAAAAGTCTGCTATTAGTGCATTAAAAGATTAATTTTTCATTTGGGAAAATAAGTTGACTAATGAGGATGCCATGGTATGCTATGCTTATTCTTATTTAGCTTTCGCGATTTTAGCTTCGCTGGGCCGCCGAAGAACAACTTAGTAGTGCATCCTGTGTCACTACATGCAATCACAAAAAATGTATGAATGCAAACGCATGGTTAGTGCCTAGTTGGTGGACTGAGAGTGAGTGTAATTGGCATCGGCATGCTAAGTAGGCGCATGTCAGTATGCTGTTAGAGCCTACCGCCTAGTCGGCGGAAATAAGAATAGAGAGCAAAATTGAAGTGGCAGCTGAACACTTGGCGAAATGGCTTTGGCAGACCTGGTAAGCGAGGCGTCGATGCGAGATGAAGCTATACCCGACCATGTGAATAAGTAAACGCTTAACTTGCAGAGCGCGGTCATGATCCACGGACCTCTGGGTTATCGGCCCAGTACGCCTCCACTGCGCCACTCTACTAACACTGCATATGCCTCCTAATTTAAGTTATCTCCTCTAGCAGGTTGGCGCAAGCAGCATGACAAACCACTGACGTGAACTTCAATAGCCACATAAAGTCGAGGCATGTGTGTGTGCTCGAACGATTACTGAGTAACTGGTTAACGCGTAAGCAGTGAAGTAGCAGAGGTAGAGATAGATATGGATGCCGAGGAAGGAAAGAGGAGGCGGAGATAAACGTGGGTGTATCCACGTGGTACTGTGATATGGTGCAGCACAGCACAGCATAGCATATCGCTGTGCTCATGGTCACCAAAGTACGCAGCAATCTGTTGCGCGCATAGGCAACAGGACCCTAGACCCTGTGGCTACACGTACGTGGGTATCGCATGAGGTGCCTAATGACAAGGGGGTAAAAGTTGGCATGGTCGTTCTAGAGTGAATAAATTGAATTTTACCACTCACGTCTACTAGCCATCGATTTCTTTTAGGCTCTGTTGCTATGATATTTATGAATTTGAGCTCCCATCAATGATCGTTGACGCGGGTCTTCAATAATATCAGAGAAGCATTTAGTTATCATTGGTATCGATGTTCAAACGATCTTATGAATTGCAGCGATGCATTAGCCATTTCATGCGGCAAACTCTGCGTAGGGTGACACATCACATCTTAACCAAAAGCACCCACCCCTTTCATTCCGATGTTGTGGCTAAACCTCTTAACAGGCTAGACAGCTCTTATGCACATCGTTTTCATCTTATCCATGACAAGAATAATGAGCTTCATGAGCTGCTGACTGTGAATTCAAGCATATTCTTATATTTTTGTAGGAAGGGCAGAATAGCTAGTGCAGTTCGAATCCCTGAAAATCAAGATATAAGCAATTTCGTTCACATGGAAATACCCTTTAGCAAAAAATATGTTAGGTTGCCTCGATAGCGATGTTCCACTTTGTATAATGTCTGCACTATCAATAGTGTGCTGGCTTCCACTGCTAAGTTTTACGGCTGCTCGGTGCTTATTTCAGGTGCTTGATAATTCAGGACTGTGGTTTGAATTTGAATTGATGTTTGTCTTAAAACACAGTGCTGTACCAGTGGTCTTGGCTATTCTAAATCTGCACAGACAAAAGCTGTACATACGACTTCAACCCACTCACATTTTGGCTTTCCTAGCATTAGTCGATGCAGCACTAAATTGAGATTGCTATGAGGCCAGGGATGCAGCTCGGTGATGGAAAGCTCACTTTGCATGTGGGAAGCCTCAGGTTTGAACGCTGGTATCTTCAGTTAATGAGTCTTGAAAGTAGTCCTCGGCAAACGCAGTCTTTGCTTTGATTCTGTGCCCTTTTTAAGCTCTGGCTAGTCATTTGCTTACTGCCTCTGGTTCTCTGCGCATGGACCCTCCCGGTGTGATGGATGTTGGAGAGTGAAAATAGGTTTTCATTAATCCTATTGGCTCGCTTGACCATGTTGTCACCCATCCGACACGACACACGAGGGTTCAGCATCAAATCCATTTACTCCGTCGTGTTAAGCTTGTAGCTAAAGCTGTGCTATGACCGACTAAATGAGGTAAGTGTGAGCGGTTGCAGCTGCGTCCGAAGAGAATCAAACTGTCGACTCCTGGTTTACGATACCAGCGTTCTAACCACTAAGCCATGAAGACCACTGGCAATTAAATCCTTTTAGACCCGTCCCCGATATTCACCACCATTTCATCAATTTACCGCTTAGACTCACTTTACGGCATTATTACGCGTAAGTACTTTTTATTGACACTCACTTCATGCTCAATATCCGATGGTTTTCATCATCCACCTGCCTTATCAAAGGTTTTGGAAGTGCTCCAGATAAGGGAGAAGAGGGATGGGAATCTGCCATTTCCTGCTTAACTTGTTTCGTTGTCGATTCCATTTTTTATTCTCATCACTTGCTAGAGCTAACAAGACATATTTTCCAGTTTGCCATAAGGTCGTACAAGAGGTAGCACAGCGAGCAGTATTCTAACCTGTCGGGATAGTACCAATGCAGGAATTTGGCACAATTCTGAGCGTATTTGTTTCCAACGAAAATGGCTAATGTTTAGCAACAAGTGCTGCTTATGAACATGGGAGACGAGCCAATGACCTGGATTCTACTCTTTTACCTACATCTTTGCTTTATTGACTCAGCCTTAAATAATAACCTTTTCTTGGGTCGCCAGAGTTATCAGCTTTCTCTTCAAGTGTCTCTACAAGTAAGTTCCAAAAGGGCCACTTTTTTCACCAGAGAGATTAATTTCATGGTAATTTCACGATATTTTGCCTCTTTTGGTTTTCAAGACAATAGGGAGCACGAATTTTTTTTTTCCAGATTCCATGCACTAACTGTTACGAGTAACTCAAGGGTTGGTGTCAATGCTTGTTGTTTAAATCGACGTCGAAACTTCGGTAGCAGTAACGTAATCGTGTAAATAGACTTAAAACTAAAGCAAAATTAAGTTCCGCGATGTTTAATCACCTATTTCTGGTTGTTAAATGCAAAGTATTGAAAGTGATTAGATCCTATCAAATTAGGAAATCGGAAATACGACTTCGTTAAACCTTTACTGCTGACAAAAGCCGCTTGTTTTAATTCCTCTTCTTTTAATCGAAAGTGAAAAAATATTCCATTATCCTACGCGCAGACTTCCTTCTCATCTACGCGGAGATGGCGCAGTTGCACCAACTAGAATAACTACATCAGTTAGTCAGTGGGATGGTATTGTCTAGCCTTCTCTACAATGACTAACCACTCGTTTACACCCAATAGATGTAGCGACCCGCTTGCGATTTCTTCCGCCAACGCTCTTTCGTCTTCAGTCGTATAGTGAAGTGTGCTTAAAGTGATGTATTGAAACTCTTGGAAAGTGAGGATGTCACCTATAACTCAACGAAGGCTGTTGGTGAATTGTATAAGACAAGTAGCGAGAATCCATTGTTACCAGGATGAATGGGATCATTTTGAGGTGTTGTGAATGCTTGAGCATTTGAATGACGATCATTCAACGCATTTATTTGAGGTTGCTATAACTCTGCTTGCCAAGGCAATAAAAAAGCTAATTCGAATTGTGCCCAACCCAATCTTCGCTCTCGTTCTCATTGTCGCGTGCATAGAGCTGGAAGACTTCGTGATTAGTAAAGTGCCTTCGAAACATCGTGGACAAATGTCAGCAGAGAAACCAGTTATCTTAAACCTACAAAACGTAGCAATGACCGGCTTTCTGGCAACACGTAAATGATGACTGCTCCAACCTCTCCACCGTGCATACGGTTTTGGAGCGTAGTCAGCAACCCTGCTCTTATTCTCGTGAAAATGTTTTAAAGATATCCCATTTTCGCCTTTGAACCTCTTTGTATGTCGTTGGCTTTCTTGCAACAGCATTTCGTCTTCCAAATGCGGCTATTTCGCAATGACAGACAATTTGCATTAGCTATAATGTTCGCTTTATTGTGCACTCTAGTTCAAAGATTAACAGAAATAGCCTCATTTTTGTCCCAGTACAAATGAACTACCAATCTTTGTGCGTGCAAAGGGTAGTTTCAGCAAACATTCATTTGCTAGTCGGATCCTGCCTACACAGGCGTGTTCTCCACCGGTCGCGCTTAAACGGCCGTAAAGAACTGCAAAAGCCACTTTATTGCCCCATCTAGGACCCCATAATCCTACTGCTGCATTGGTCCTGTTGGTTGCCAATCACACGTAACGGATGTGTTACCTTATAACTAATGCTATTATAGTTCTCGCCTTTGCAGGCCAAATGTATCGGAACATAAATCGATAAGCTCAATGGGCAATTCGTGATTTAAAATTGCTCTTGCAGACTTGACACTCCTTTGATTGCTTTGTGAATGCGAATTGCATTCAGCTACCAACCTTATAGCTGCTTCGCAATCTATTCACCGCTTGGAATGCATAAGAAGCAGCAGCAGGTTAAATGGAATAAGGTAAGAGGGTCCTCAGCCTTCAATAGACTTATGTGATGTAAAATCAATTCAGTTCAGTTTCATTAGGGATACCCACATTCATAAGTATTGCTTTGCGCCTGGATGCCACATCCAAGAGTTGTGTTTGGTGCTTCTCTCCTGTGTGCCAAATTCTATCATGATTTGAGTTGATTCTGTGCATGAGTTTGAAATATGCCTGAAGTGCATATGCATGGTGCTAGGCAGTTTTCTGAAATAAACGCTATAACGACGACTTAATTCAAAAGGGCTACGAAGCGACTTGAATGAGACTTGGCAAGTGCCACTTTTCATAATTTTTGGGTGGCACACATTGCCTCGAGAACTGAAAACCTTCTGCTACGTGCAATTATTTCAGTCATAAACACTACCATTGGTTAGTGTTGCAGCATGAAATATCATCTTTGGAAGCAAACAAAGGTAATTAACACTGAAATTAACCTCTTTTTGCAAATGATGAACATCAATTCTGGCTGGCAGTTCTATGCTGACCATCCCTTCTCCATGGGGTGACACCAAGCCTGCAAGAGCAACTTTAAAACACGTTAAGGCGAAAGCCAAATGAGGATGGATAATAAAGCAGTGCATTCATTCCCTCAAACCAGCATACAATACGAAGCAGTTATCGGCTTTGGATGCCCATGGGGACTCCGTACATATGGAGTTTGATGCATAATTTATTACGCCAACTTAACGGGCCAAAGCAGTAAAATTTCCAACTTTTTCATTCACCCATTAATTAGAATGTTTTTTTCTTCTAAGTACAGTTGTAGAAATGCTTCCTGGACTACATTTGAGACCAATGGTTGCAAAGAGATGGATTGTCTATTCGACCCGCGTGGCGAACTAAGCACATTAAGATTAATCCGAGACATTTTAATGTGTCACTGTAATTCTCGATGCGCAGATGGCAGTGGTAAGCATTGTATAATGCCCCAACATAATGGCTACTACGCAAGTTGTGAGTCAACCTGCAACTTCTATTCCAATTATGAGGTGACAATTAGGGTCGTGCTAGGACGAATGTGCGGTTGTTGCCAACGCTAATCGTGGCAATTTTCTGACATTATATAGACCCATGTGCCTGTAGGATGCTGAAATAACTAGGAAGATGATTTTTCAAACCAGTTCCCTATTTTTTGGACAACCTCTTAATGTGCTGCCCGTCAAATCATTCGTCCAACCGACTTGGACCTTCAAACCTCATCGTACCGTAGCAAACCAGACGCAATTATGAAAGAGACAACCTTGCACGTGTGCTGCTGTAGTATTATCTTGCTACATGCTAGACAAAGATTTCCAATCAGTCGAAGGTGATATGTAGAATCCATCTTCTTGCTCGCATGGCAGTCGTTTTAAAGCATTCATCATCACTGAGGGATTAAAGGCGGCGCATGGCAGGAAAGATGCATCCAAAGCTAGTATTAGATGTTTTAGCTGCTCTAATATGACACTAGTTGACTTTATTTTGCCATTTTAATTCCGGCCATTTGAAGGGTACTGACAAGCTCCGACAGAGGAATCGAAGCATTGCGAATGCGTGTCCTGTTGGTATACAGTAAGTCAGGATGTCTTTAAATACGCGCTCACCGTAATTACGGCTATGGACACATCGAATCGGGGCATTGGATGCTCAGATAGAAAACGCGCAATTATGCTAGTGCAGTCTTTCTCACAGAAGCCTAGGCTTACAAGTTCTTAAGATAGAACTTGGAGTAATATGCGGGAGAAGACTAGCTTAGAAAACAAAATCATTTTGTTTTTCTCCCTGAGAGGAAACGATGCTCCACAGCAAAAATTGCCATCCTTTAGGGCCCTCTACGGCCCATCATCTGGTATCCACAGATGTTGACCAAGTGCAAAAGCTAGCAGTTTATTTGGAAGACCGATATGCCACTAATGATGCGCTCCTTTTAAATGTGTCCGTAGCTAGCACCAATCTTGACGGCAATTCGAGTTCTGTCAAATGATCATGCAGTTGATGGTATTACATAGCGACCATTTCTATTTGTCCAGAGGTATTTGATTAGCCTGGAATTAATGGCAGATTGTTGGGCCAGTCGATGCAGCTTCAGGCATCTGCAATACAGGGGAAACGAACCGAAGAGGATGCCCTTCGACTATAGATTGCCTACGTTACTCGCAACGCCCAGGGTATTTCGTGAATCCTAATTTCCTCCTCCTGTGCGAAACGGCTGTTGATAAGAACATATATGCCAAGATTCTCCCACGACCATCATCTAATGCATGCAAGTTGATTGCCAAATGACCGTCATAACCGAGCAACTGACTGAGTGGTCTTTGGTCTTCAAACCGCATATATCTGACAGATTGTGGTGCAGTAGAGGCTCGGCGCATCTTCTTATAAAGCAGCAGCAAGGACAACGATGGTTAGGCTTGAAATGGTCGAATGTATCCCCAAAAAGGATAATGCCTTATATATCAAGATGATGTTAAATTGCCTGCAGATCTGGTGTTCTGAAACTCATTAGTGCGAACCTTTTTTCAGAAGTTACTGTAGTGACTGGATTAATGGAGAAAAATGCCGAACACTTTGAACAGGAGGTGTTAGTGACGTTCGCCAGCACCAAATGTAAGTGGATTGTCCCTAATCTAAGTTACGTAGAGCATTGGGTACCACTCTAATCCATTCCACAGATTTTCCAGAAGAATCAGTGGCTGTTTACGCCATGAGTCTCCCGTCGGACACAAAAGGGGAAAATAGTGCATTTTTTCTAATAGACTAGCTCTTAAGCGTAGCCGATGCAGAGCCCATAAAAGCACAATGCGCCAAAAGGGCTGCATTCACTAAATTCAAGCATTGAGTTTGTCGATATGTACCCTTAATAAGGAATCGAATTGTCTGGACGCTAATGTAAAATGCAAATTATCTGCAAAATTGTGCATAAACTCCGGAATTTATGAGATACAGATGATAGTTAGACATTTGCAAGATGAAGAACTCGTAAAACGAACGAATCGCCATCCAACTGAACTTTTGAGGGTCTTCAACGTAGACCTATACCCAAAAGACAGATTTTTTTGCGTTGGACAACTGCGTCCTGCCTAGATGCCGCAGTTCATGCGTCAAACAGCGATTAGGTCGTACCAAATGCGATAGTATCAGAACTGAATATTCTAGAAGTAGTGGTGCGCCCTAATGGAAGCACAGTGCCAGTTTTTAACCTAGAATGGAACATTTACGAATGTCGTGTATCGAGCAGAAGTATCATTACGACAATAACAGCCATCCTAACGATCAACCTGAAGGGGGCCTAGTTCTGCCACCTAAAATATGCCTCACTTTCTATCATTTGCGAAGCAGAACTGCATTTCAGGTGCTTAAAGTCATAGAATTAACAAACGCTATCTTTATATAGCTAGCTACCATAAAACAAACCCATACAAAGGCACGGCCTCGATTAGGCACGAGGACGAAATTCCCATGAGGCTACCATAAGCAGTGGTGCTTCCATTTGCCCATGCCTATTAATTACAGGCACGGTCAAAAATTTAAATCAATTGCATGTCTTGAGATGGCATTGGTTTTAGTAGTAAAAATCGCGTTCAAATTCTTCAATATTGGACGGGCCGATGAAAATTTATGCTCTCTTAATGCACTCTTAAATTCTTTAGAATCGGCCACGTCTGCAGAGTGAATGTCAATTTTATGCTACAGCATAGTGCAGAAAATAAAGAACTTTAATTTCGAAAAAAACTGCCTAAGTTTTATAAAATACATCTGCCATTATAATGTCTTAAAATTTAGGCAATTATTGGATGGGTACTGGATTTAGTAATTTATAAGACTTGCAGTCTGAGGCACCCGTGAAATCGTAGTTGCAATCATGTAAGTTTTCTACTCTCTGCATTTGAGCTTTCCATCGTAACTACTATTCAGTCTGATTCAAGCCAAAACTTCGATTTAGGGTTGTTCATGACAGATCTTACGACATAAACGAATT